>WEIB01000978.1:0-23276 GCA_015476505.1 Urochloa ruziziensis | reverse complement strand
CCCCCTGGCCGTAACCGCCCCCCCTGCGGTCGTGTGTTAGATCGAGCCGAGTTTCGGGTCGTTTTGGTGTTCGTTTCGATTGGTTCGAGTTCCGCTGCTCGTTTCTTGTTCCTAGGGTCAGTAGCTTGACAGTGGCTACGTGATCTTGGCAAGATTGCTCTCGGAGGTTTCGGAGTTGTTTTGGGAGAATAGCCGGAGTGTTGGAAGAATTTTTATCGGCTCCCATTCACTCCCCCCCTCTCTGGTCGCCGTTTCGGTCCTTCAATTGGTATCAGAGCCGGTTACGGGTCTTTGCGACTCTAACCAGTCTAAGATCCAAAGTTGGCGTACCAAGATCGGGGTTCCGGGCCTCCGCACTTCGATGGGAAGAACTACCCGAACTGGGTTGCGCGTATGGGCGCTTTCTTGCGAGGCAAAGGAAAGTTGCTGTGGGATGTGACGAAAGATGAAAACTATGTCAATCCCACCAACTTAGATGCCCAGGATGCAAAGGATAGATTTGAGGCGAATGCCCGAGCTGTTGACTACTTGTTCCGTGCTTTGTCTGCCGAGGAGTTTGAGCGTGTTTTGGGCGAGGACCTAGCTAGCCAGATCTGGCAGAAGCTCAAGGTAGCCCACGGTGGTGATAGCCATGTCAAGGCTAGGCTTTTCTCGATGTACAGGAGAGAGTATGAGAATTTTGCTCATTTGCCAGGAGAGTCTGTTGATGCTTTGTTTCAGCGTTTCACTTCGATTGTCAACAACATGAAAGCCAACATTACCGTGCTCCCATACTCGGATCATGACCGAGCTATCAAGCTCCTGCAAGCACTTGATAGATCCGTGTGGGGTGCCAAGGTTGAGGCGATCATGGAGTCGGCAAACTATGAGACTCTTTCTGTTGATGAGCTTTTCTCGAAGTTGAAGTCTTCCGAGGTGGACAGACAGTTGCTTGCCAAGGCTAAGAGTCCGACTGATCCCCATAGTCTGGCTCTAGTCGGTGGCTCTGGATATGGACATGCTAACACTCCTAGACACTTTGCTTTGTCTTCTCTTGTGTCCCTTCCAGATGAAGAGTATGAGGTGCTGAGCGAGGAGGATCTCGCGTTGCTCACGAGGAGGTTCGAGCGGATGTACTAGAACCGCAAGGGTTCGAGGCGTGCCGGGAGTACGTGCTACAGATGCGGGAAGATGGGCCACTTCATCGCCGAGTGCCCCGAGGAGATCAAGAACGACTACAACCGCAAGCACCGCCCGCGAGACGACCACAAGCACCGTCCCAAGGACGAGTACCGCTCCAAGTAGAAGAACAAGGACGAGAGAAGATCCAAGAACAAGCACGGTGGACACAAGAAGCACAGATCTCGAGCGATGGTGGCTGATGCGAGCGACATCGACACAAGCTCCACCAACACGTCGTCAAGCTCAAGCAGTGAAGATGAGGACCGCGGCCACCGCAAGGAGAAGAAGAGCTTGAACCGCAACTTCAACGGCATCTCCTTCGCCGCCGTCGACTACTGCACCATGGCGCACGACTCCGTGAAGAGCAAGGACGACTCCGACTCCGACTCCGAGGATGAGGTATTGACAGATCCCACCTCTTTGCGTCAGGAGATTGCTAGGCTAGAGCAGTTGGTCGATAACCGCGATGATGTGCTTAGAAAGACCAACAAGGAAAAGAGGGAGTTTAGGTCTTTGCTAGGAGAGTCCAAGGATAGAGTGGCTGAGCTTGAGACCTTGCTTTCTGAGACTGGAAAGAAGGCATGGAGTTTGAGTCTTTGCTTTGCGAGTCTAGGGAGAGAGCAGCTTCGCTTGAGTCTGAGATTGCTGTTTTGAAAGATGCTCCTCTTGTGTCTGATGAGGTAGAATGCTCGTTCTGTGATGTGCATATTGCTGATCTTGTTGTGCTTAAGGAGAAACACATGACTTGCTTGGATGAACTAGAGGGTGCTAGAGTTGAGCTTGCTGAGTTGAAGTCTAGGTCGTCTTTGCTAGGTGCTTGTACTTCTTGTCCTGCTTTGCATGCTCAGTTGCTTGAATCACGCACCATGATTAGTTCACTTGAAGCACAACTTAAATCACCCATTGCGAATTCATGTTCTGCTTGTGATGTTGTTGCATTGAAAAATGTTGAGTTAGAGCAGTGTGTGAATCGCTTGCAAGATGAGAATGATGAGCTGAGACAGTGTTTGGGTTGGTTGTCTGGTCGTGAGCCTCAGCTCAAGATATTGATTGCTAGTTTCAAGAGTGCTGATGGTTGTGGTCTTGGTTCTGAGAAGGTTGGTGAGAGTAGTGGTGAGAGAGAGAGAGATCCAGAGAGCTCCACCGCAAACATTCCCACAAACCCACCAAAAGCCATTCTCAAGAACACCTTCACACCCAAACCAAACCACCTGCTGAACAAGCTTGACACCACTCCAGATCCTCCCAAGTTTCCACCTAAGTCAGAGAACTTTCAGAGGAGAGTGACCTTTGTGAGGAGTGGGGTTTACCAGCCGAGAGAGAGGGCACAGCCGAGAGAAACCCCAAAGCCAAAGCCAGTCCGCTTCCATTGTGAGCATTGTGGAAGGGATGGTACACCTTGAGGAGTTTTGTTGGAGGAAGAAGAGGGAGGTGAGAAGAGAGAAGGAGGTGGGGAACAGGGACAGGTACTACTCTTCTCGTAGTGTGCCTGTGTCTCGTTCACCCTGGCCGAGAGGCGACGCTTTTGTGCGTACAGTTCCTGTGGTTGCTAGTCGTGGTGTTCCTGTTGTTCGTGAGTTTGCTAGGCGGCCTCCGTTTCGCGGTCAGTTTGGTTCAGGGAGGTTCGACCGTAGCTTTGAGGCTAGGAGAGAGTCTAGGCCACTTTTTCCCCCGCGTGGTGCTAGAGGTCCGATGGTGAGAGACGAGAGGGTGTCACGCGGTAGAGTTGATTTTGCTAACCCTTCTTTTGAGCAGATGGCCCGACACTGGTTTGACTCGTTCTGTGCTAACCCCAGTGTCGAGTCATTTGCTCATTCTCGTTCTCGGTTCTGATTGTGCAGGTGGGAGGCTTGGAGAACTTTTGGTTGATGGATTCTGGCTGTTCGAGACATATGACAGGTAATGGTAAGTGGTTCTCCAGTCTCACCCCGGTGGTGTCCAGGCAGTACATCACTTTCGGGGATAAGGGTAGAGGTAGAGTGTTGTCCGAGGGTGCTATTCAGGTGAGCGACACTTTCATGTTGAAGCGGGTTGCACTTGTCAAGAATCTTGGTTTCAATTTGCTCTCAGTTTCTCAGCTTCTTGATGAGGGTTATGAGGTTCGCTTTAAGCGTGGTGATTCGAAAATTCTTGATTCTCGAGGTGACCTTGTGTGTATGATCATTCCTGAGGGACAGATTTTTCGTGCTGATTTTTCTCGATCTTTTGGTCCTTCACGGTGTTTGATCGCTGGTACTTCTTCTGAGCTTTGGAAGTGGCATAGGAGATTGGGTCATGTGAGCTTTGATTTACTCACACGCTTGAGTGCTCTTGACCTTATCCGAGGATTGCCCAAGCTCAAGTTCGAGAAAGATTTGGTTTGTGCACCTTGTAGACATGGAAAAATGGTTGCTGCTTCTCACCCACCTTTGACAGATGTTATGACTGAGCGTCCAGGGGAGCTTTTGCACATGGATTTGGTTGGCCCCGCTCGAGTTCGTTCAGTTGGTGGGAAGTGGTATGTTCTTGTGGTTGTTGATGACTTTTCTCGGTATGCGTGGGTGTTCTTTCTGGCGTCGAAGGATGAGACTTTTGATTTTGTTCGAGATCTGATTTTGAGGTTGAAAAACGAGAGTAATGGTGGTGCCATGAGAGCTATTCGTAGCGACAATGGTACGGAATTTAAGAACACTCGTTTTGATGCCTTCTGTCGTGATCTTGGTCTTGAACATCAATACTCGTCGCCATATGTTGCTTGTCAGAATGGTGTTGTTGAGAGAAAGAATAGAACACTTTGTGAGATGGCTAGGACGATGCTAGATGAGCATAGGACTCCTAGGAAGTATTGGGCAGAAGCGGTGAACACAGCTTGCTATGTTTCGAATCGGATTTTCCTTCGTGCTTTCAAGAAGAAAACTTGCTATGAGCTTTTCCATGGTCGTTCCCCCCGTGTGAGTCACTTTCGGGTTTTTGGTTGCAAGTGTTTCATCTTGAAGAAAGGAAATTTGGACAAGTTTGAGTCTCGTTCGATGGATGGAATTTTTCTTGGTTATGCTAATCATTCTCGAGCATATCGTGTGCTCAATCTTGAAACTAACCAAATCATGGAGACTTGCGAAGTCACCTTCGACGAGACCATTCCGTGTAGCTCTTCTGTTTTTGAGTGTGCTGGTGATGATGACTTGGGACAGCCCATCTTTGAGGAAGAACAGCCTGATGATGAAGATGATGAGGAATTTCAGGCACCGTGTGGAGATCGGGTACCTTCTACTTCCACTACTACCACGACGTTCGACGACGGCCCCTCTGCTACACCTTCGTCGAGTCGCGCACCAGATCGAGTTCAAGTGGAAGCTGATGTTGAGGGGGAGGCAATCTCGAGGCGAGAAGCTCCCCGGCTGGTACAGAGGGATCATCCACCTTCGAAGATCATCGGGAACATGGATGAACGCACTACACGGTCGAGGTCACAGAACATCTCTCATTATGCTCATTCTGCTTTTGTCGCGTCTTTTGAGCCCAAAAATGTTGGACACGCTTTATCTGATTCTGATTGGGTCAATGCCATGCATGAAGAGCTTGAAAACTTTGAGAGAAATCAGGTGTGGAAGTTAGTAGAACCACCTCCAAATTGCCATCCCATAGGAACAAAGTGGGTATACAAGAACAAGAGGGATGAGAGTGGTGAGATTGTGACGAACAAAGCGAGGTTGGTTGCTCAGGGGTTTTCGCAGCAGGAGGGGATAGATTATGAGGAGACATTTGCTCCTGTTGCCCGTTTGGAGGCAATTCGGATCCTTCTAGCATTTGCAGTTGCTAAAGGATTCAAATTGTACCAAATGGATGTGAAGAGTGCCTTCTTGAATGGGGTGATCGAGGAAGAAGTGTATGTGAGGCAGCCCCCGGGTTTTGAGAGTGAGAGATACCCACACCGAGTGTACAAACTCCACCGAGCTTTATATGGCCTAAAGCAAGCACCCAGAGCGTGGTATGGTAGATTGAGAGGGTTCTTGCTTAGTAAGGGGTTTGTGATGGGAAAGGTTGACAAGACGCTCTTCCTGCTTAGAAATGGCAATGATCTTTTAATCGTTCAGATTTACGTGGATGATATCATTTTTGGTGGCTCTTCTCATGATCTTGTTGCCAAGTTTGCAGATGATATGAGCAGGGAATTTGAGATGTCGATGATGGGAGAGTTGCAGTTCTTTCTCGGGCTGCAGATCAAGCAAACCAAGGATGGGACGTTTGTGCACCAAAGCAAGTACACCAAGGACATTCTCAAGAAATTCGACATGAGCGACTCCAAGCCGATGACTACGCCGATGAGTACGACTACAGCTTTGGATGCGGATGTGGACGGAGAACCAGTGGACCAGAAGGAGTACCGGAGCATGATCGGCTCCCTCCTCTACTTGACGGCGACGAGGCCGGACATACAGTTCAGCGTGTGTCTGTGCGCTCGTTTTCAGGCTTCACCAAGGACTTCACATCGTCAGGCCGTCAAGAGGATTTTCAGGTATCTCAAGTTTACTCCTGAGCTGGGTCTTTGGTATTCTGCCGATTCCACTCTTGCACTTCATGGTTTTTCTGATGCGGATTTTGCTGGATGTCGTGTTGATCGCAAGTCTACTTCTGGTCAGTGTCAGTTTCTTGGATCGTCTCTTGTGTCTTGGTCTTCTCGCAAGCAGTCTAGCGTAGCCCAATCCACCACTGAAGCCGAGTATGTTGCTGCTGCTAGCTGTTGTTCTCAGTTGCTTTGGATCACATACACCTTGAGAGATTTTGGCTTAGACATGTCCCATGTTCCACTTCTTTGTGATAGCACCAGTGCCCTAAGCGTAGCCAAAAATCCCGTGCTTCATTCCAAAACCAAACACATAGAAGTGAGGTACCACTTTCTGAGAGATCATGTGGAGAAAGGAGATATTGAGCTTGCCCATGTTTCTACCCAAAACCAGCTGGCAGACATTTTCACTAAGCCACTTGACCAAGTTACCTTCACCCGCTTGCGAGGGGAACTTGGTGTGTGTGCGGTTTTCTGAGCTGAGTTTTGGAGGCTTCTCTTGTAGCATATGTATATTTTTGTACCATCTTTGTATCTTGATGTACATTTTTCTTGCTTTTGTATCTTGATTTCATCTTTTGTATCATATCTTAGGATGAGCTTCTCCTATATGCAGTGATTGGTACAACTTGCTACATTTTAGAGTTTAGGCAGGCTGGCTAGGGATTGATTGGATGGATGGCTATGCTCTTGATGGTCTTGATATATATTCTGTTGAGATAGTCTCTTTTTGAACTAAAATGACAAACTGAACTTAAATTCCTTCACCCATGAGTAAATGCCTTTGCATGTCTTGTTTGAGCCGAAATAGCTAAATCTTGCTTAAGATCATGCTAGGGTGTGATATTCTTTTCAAATGAGTCAAAGACCTTTGTCATTGTAAATGTTTAGCCCATGCTTTATCTTGTGGAGGAGCATAAGCTTCTTTCTGTCGCAAAGACATTTCATGTACCATGCTTAACTTGAAAAACTTGAAAAATGAGATGTCTATGCATGAAAGAAGAAAGTTGAGAAAAAGATATATTTGCAGAAAATTATGCTCATGTCTCTATGCTTTCACCATTGCACACACTTGCACACATGGGTGCTAAGCGGTTGCATGTTGTTTGCCGGAGAAGTCTCCCATGAGAAGTGAACACATGGCTCCGTGCTTTGACATGACATGAGGTAGAACTTGGGCGTTTATGATGATCTTTTGTCAAGAATGCTTGTCCTTTCATGATTTTGGTGAGATGAAGTTTATTTTTGCTTGAACAATCCATGGTTAGGACTTTGCTTATGCGGTGACATTTTTGAGAAAAATCCACAATTTGCTCATGGCTTTGTCAATTGGATATATGTCTTCACCTTCTTGATGGCAATGCCCGTGTGACATGATGAACTAGCTTGTATGCCTCTTCTCTAACTTGTAGCACTTTGTATTGTTCATTGTATATTTGAGAAGCTTGTAGTTGCATTTTGTACATTTTGCCTTGATGTGTGCATTGTCAACAAGGGGGAGAATTTCTGGAGCATTTGGCAAGGGGGAGTCGCTGCTGAATTTAGAAGAAAGCTTTTGCTCTAGATTTTGTCGAAATTGTGTGAGAAGGAAGAGTTTTGATTGTGTGAGAAGGAAGAGTTTTGCCAAAATGAGTTTTTCTGAAAATTTGCGAAGTTTCTGAGAGTTTGATCATTGGAAAATCTTGCTGGGCATATTTGGAAGGTTTTCAAGTTGGAACGGCATCGTTGCGAGTTGGTTTGTGCAATTTTGGCATTTTCAACCTTGGTCATCTGCCAGGGGCGGTTTAACCGCCCCCCCAGGGCGGTTTAACCGCCCCTGTGCCGAGAGCACAAGGTTTGTGATGGTTTGAGCCATTTTCGAGTGATTTTTGCACGCACAAGTTCACTTGTTCAGGGGGAGTTGCATCTTTGCAGGGGGAGTGCTTTGAGAGTCCTGAAAAGTGAGTTGGAGGATTTGAAGTTTGTGATTTGTGCTTTGTGCTTTTGCTCTTTTGCCGATGGTGTTGAGCCCTTTCGCTTCTTCTTGAAGGGTCGGCGTTTCTGGAGCTTTCTCTTGCAGAGTGACTTTGTTCTCGGCTTGTTCTTGCTTTTAGTCACTTGCTTGAGTCTTGTTTTCGATTTCTTTTATATTTTCTTCATATCAATTGGTTACTATGTGTGTGTTGTCAATGCACTCATCAAGGGGGAGATTGAGGACCCGGTGTGTCCGAGGACCGGTGGATGGTCGCTTCCCGGTGTGATGAGTGATTGACAACGTGGTGTGGATTGACGTTTCCCTTGGCTCAAGTATTGCAGGTGTAGGATGCGGCTTGATTGCATTGGTGCAGGTGAAGAACAGGCGCGAAAGGTATTCGCCATGGCGGCCTCCGAGGAGCAGGAGAGACAAGTAGGCTTGGTTCGAGGGACCCGATGGCCGGTGGATCAAGTGCGGTTCACATGCTGGCAAGAACGAGCAAGGGGACGTGGTTCCGGTGCGAGGTAGTGGCTCACAACCGAAGCTCGTACGCGGACGAGAAGCCGGCGCAAGGTGGCGGCTAACAACCGAAGTTTGCGCGCGGGGTTTGGTGATTTGGCCACAAAATCATCAGTGGACGGTTTCCCTTGGTTTGGGCCTCAAAACCAAGGACCGAGGACTCGACGAGGCGAATTTGGGCGGCTGGGCCAGAGTGGCTGCCAGGGGCGGTTTAACCGCCCCCCAGGGGCGGTTTAACCGCCTCCCCCTGGGCCGGCCCAAAAGCGGCGTCGAGGAGCTTCGATCCGGAGGACACGCGGCGTGACTGCAAGGCTTGCGTCGGAGGGAAGCTAGCTTGCAGTGGAAGGTGCCCGAGCCGGAAAATATCTGAAGATCAAATGTCAAATTTGCCCCTGAGGGGTATGTATCACTTAGGGGTAGTTTAGTCTTTAGGACACCACCACTTGGACTACTAATAGGCCCCTTCAGGGCTGGTGGCTGTCATCTCTCTAGTTATCTCTTTAGGTTTTACTTTGAACATGTTTTCCCTTCATCCCCTCCACCTAGAACTACTTCGAACCATTCCTAGTTTGTATAGGTGAATTCATGGTTATGTGATTGAGTTTGTGCTGCTCATCTTTGTGCCATGATTTGATTTCCCGAGCTCCCTTTCCTTTTTCTATTTTCGTGGGTATTTTCGGAGGTATTTTTGAGGGATTTTCGTTCTTCTTGTTCTAGGGCGTTTTCTCTCGGATTTCTTTGGGGGATTCACGTATGAGTGCCTTGTGCCTCTTTTGCTGGTGATCCTTTGCCCCCAAACGCCGAGAATCGCTCTGGATTTGAGATTTTCGGGATGAACTCGAGGTCATGGTGTTCTTCGCGAGATCTGCGATTCCGGGAGTTGTACTGAGTTAGAGGCCGAGATCTTTTGGGAAAACACTCCACTGGAGGTCTAGATCATCTGACCAAAATCTCGCCTCAAGAGCTCAAGCGGTTTGGGAGATCCACTTTTGTTTTGACTTTTTCCCGAGGCTCCCAGGCCCGGGCGGTTTAACCGCCCCCCCTGGCCGGTTTAACCGCCCCCCCCTGGGTGTGTTAGATCAAGCCGAGTTTCGGGTCGTTTTGGTGTTCGTTTCGATTGGTTCGAGTTCCGCTGCTCGTTTCTTGTTCCTAGGGTCAGTAGCTTGACAGTGGCTACGTGATCTTGGCAAGATTGCTCTCGGAGGTTTCGGAGTTGTTTTGGGAGAATAGCCGGAGTGTTTGGAAAGAATTTTTATCGGCTCCCATTCACTCCCCCCCTCTCTGGTCGCCGTTTCGGTCCTTCAGGGGGGCATTGGTTTTGCCCACCGGAAAGTACTTGGCCAGAAATGCGTCTGCGCAAGTCTGCCAGCGTCCATCGAATGATGCCTTGTTTGCATAGAACCACTCCTTTGCTTTCCCAAGCAAGGAGAATGGGAAGAGTTGAAGGCGGATGTTGTTGATCGGTGTGCCATTAGGGTTGATAGTACTGCACACCTCCAGGAAATTCCGAAGGTGAGCGTTCGCATCCTCAATCGCCTTTCCGCAGAAAGGGCTGGCCTGAACCATGTTCACCAGGCCAGTTCTCAGCTCAAATGCACCTTCCTGTGCGTTCGACAGTCCCGGGAAGTTGCTGCTTGACGGGGCTGAGAACTCACGGAGCGTCTTCTTAGCTTGAGCCATAATCTCTGGGGACTCTGGGGCTGAAGAAAACGACGAATCTGATTCGGACTCGGAGTCGGATGACGACTCAAGTATATTGCTTGAGCTGAGTGAAATCTGAGGGGGTACGATTCTCTTTCGCACTACTCTTCCAATGCGTTCTGGATTTGGATCAAAGTTTGATGGTAGGTTGAAACCAGTCATGCACTACCCTGCAAAACACATCAAAAATAGACGAATGTTGCAGTGGTGAGGTCACTAAGGTTAGTGGTTTGGTAAATCTGTAAAGATAATCAAATGATTCAACAATAACTTTAGCCAATTGCTTCCCCGGCAACGGTGCCAGAAATGCTTGTTGGCACTCCTTAGCGTCACGTTTTAGCAACGCTCAAGAGCGCGTAGATATATGTCGTTGTATGCAAAATTAATTCTGCAAGCGCACAGAATATATCTCGTTGGAGCACTTCACCGCAGGAGTTACCCCAGAGTATCGTATTTATATTTCCGCAGGGAAGCAAATGGTTAAAGTGTATTGAAGAATGAAATGATATATCTTGCCAGAAATATCAAGCCACAAACCTAGGGGCACAAACTCTAAGTTTGGGTGGATAATGGTCAAGTTAATGACCGGATAGAAGGCCTGAAAGACTAGCGACACACGGAGCACCTATTTCTAAAGAAAAGGAAAGATGTTGGGAGAGACCGGACCTAGACTCTTTCTAACTCAGAGCAAAAGGCACTCTAGCCTTAGCCTAGACCCTAGCTTAGATACTGGGAACAGGGCTCGCTTCGACGGCTAGAACGGGAGAACCTCAGAACGGGGTGAGAGAGGGGGTTCTCCGGGCTCAGCACTACTGTTATGAATACACCCGAACGTGGTGGATGTCAGCGTTATTAGCACGCCAAGGCTCTGCTTAAGCTTCACGCGAAGGAGGAGACGTGGCGGCCACAGAGGGAGGCTGGCCGGCCTGGGCTAGGCCGGCCGGCCTGGCCCTGGTGCCACTTGGCACCGTCCTCTGCAGGAACGGTCCTGATGCTCTCCCAAGGTCGGTAACAGTTGCGTTTAGTTGAAGCTGTCCGAGAATCCTAGGATGTGGGCCCTTCAATCCATGTGCTTTCACCTCTAGGCCTTCCGGGTCCTTGGATCAAACCGACGTTGTTTGCACGGTGCTTGATCATCCTGGGCACTTGGCATGGCTTGTGGATCAATGACATGGCCAGACCTGGCCAGGGGAGGCCGGTCGGCCAGGCCTAGGCCGGCCGGCCTGGCTCTATGCCAGGTTTGGCCCTTGTTTCTCCTGGTTCATCCTACAAGCACAACTCATCCAAAACTTGTGGAATTCGTCAGTGAAAATACTTTTATGTATGGAATATGGTATGATCATCCTCATTTTACCGAAATGTTGACGGTCACTACGAGGTTATAATGGCCGTCAACAGGTACCGATGGTTAAGCTTTTGAAAGTACCAAGCTTTGTCAATTCTATGGGGTCGGTAAGTTTAGTACCTACATGACTCCAGGGTGCGGACTTTTTCCGACTCCTTCCGGGAAAGTTTTTCCCCATGCTTCGAACATGTTGGTACGTGAAGGACCGAAACGGCGACCAGAGAGGGGGGGAGTGAATGGGAGCCGATAAAATTCTTTCCAAACAATCCGGCTATTCTCCCAAAACAACTCCGAAACCTCCGAGAGCAATCTTGCCAAGATCACGTAGCCACTGTCAAGCTACTGACCCTAGGAACAAGAAACGAGCAGCGGAACTCGAACCAATCGAAACGAACACCAAAACGACCCGAAACTCGGCTCGATCTAACACACCCAGGGGGGGCGGTTAAACCGGCCAGGGGGGCGGTTAAACCGCCCGGGCCTGGGAGCCTCAGGAAAAAGTCAAAACAAAAGTGGATCTCCCAAACCGATTGAGCTCTTGAGGCGAGATTTTGGTCAGATGATCTAGACCTCCAGTGGATTGTTTTCCCAAAAGATCTCGGCCTCTAACTCAGTACAACTCCCGGAATCGCAGATCTCGCGAAGAACATCATGACCTCGAGTTCATCCCGAAAATCTCAAATCCAGAGCGATTCTCGGCGTTTGGGGGCAAGGGATCACCAGCAAAAGAGGCACAAGGCACTCATACGTGAATCCCCCAAAGAAATCCGAGAGAAAACGCCCTAGAACAAGAAGAACAAAAATCCCCCAAAAATAGCTCCGAAAATACCCACGAAAATAAGAAAAGGAAAGGGAGCTCGGGAAATCAAATCATGGCACAAAGATGAGCAGCACAAACTCCATCACATAACCATGAATTCACCTATACAAACTAGGAATGATTCGAAGTAGTTCTAGGTGAAAGGGGATGAAGGGGAAAACAAGTTCAAAGTAAAACCTAAAGAGATAACTAAAGAGATGATTGCCACCAGCCCTGAAGGGGCCTATTAGTAGTCCAAGTGGTGGTGTCCTAAAGACTAAACTACCCCTAAGTGATACATACCCCTCAGGGGCAAATTTGACATTTTGATCTCAGATATTTTCCGGCTCGGGCACCTTCCACTGCAAGCTAGCTTCCCTCCGACGCAAGCCTTGCAGTCACGCCGCGTGTCCTCCGGATCGAAGCTCCTCGACGCCGATTTTGGGCCGGCCCAGGGGGAGGCGGTTAAACCGCCCCTGGGGGGCGGTTAAACCGCCCCTGGCTGGTCACCTCAGCCCAGCTGCCCAAACTTCGCCTCGTCGAGTCCTCGGCCTTGGTTTTGAGGCCCAAACCAAGGGAAACCGTCCACCGATGATTTTGTGGCCAAATCACCAAACCCCGCGCGCAAACTTCGGTCGTTAGCCGCCACCTTGCGCGTACGAGCTTCGGTTGTACGAGCTTCATTAAACCGCCCAGGGGGGGCGGTTAAACCGCCCCTGGCAGATGACCAAAGTGGAAAAGGCCAAAATTTCACAAAACAACTCGCAACGATGCCGTTCCAACTTGAAAACCTTCCAAAAATGCCCAGCAAGATATTCCAATGATCAAACTCTCAGAAACTTCGCAAATTTTCAGAAAACCTCATTTGGGCAGAACTTTCAACCTCTCACACAATTTCGACACATTCTAGAGCAAAAGCTTTCTTCAAAGTTCAGCAACATCTCCCCCTTGCCAAATGCTCCAGAAATTCTCCCCCTTGTTGACAATGCACACATCAAGGCAAAATGTACAAAATGCAACTACAAGCTTCTCAAATATACAATGAGCAATACAAAATGCTACAAGTTAGAGAAGAGGCATACAAGCTAGTTCATCATGTCACACGGGCATTGCCATCAAGAAGGTGAAGACATATATCCAATTGACAAAGCCATGAGCAAATTGTGGATTTTTATCAAAAATGTCACCGCATGAGCAAAGTCCTAACCATGGATTGTTTAAGCAAAAATAAACTTCATCTCACCAAAACCATGAAAGGACAAGCATTCTTGACAAAAGATCATCATAAACGCCCAAGTTCTACCTCATGTCATGTCAAAGCACGGAGCCATGTGTTCACTTCTCATGGGAGACTTCTCCGGCAAACAACATGCAACCGCTTAGCACCCATGTGTGCAAGTGTGTGCAATGGTGAAAGCATAGAGACATGAGCATAATTTTCTGCAAATATATCTTTTTCTCAACTTTCTTCTTTCATGCATAGACATCTCATTTTTCAAGATTTTCAAGTTAAGCATGGTACATGAAATGTCTTTGCGACTAGAAAGAAGCTTATGCTCCTCCACAAGATAAAACATGGGCTAAACATTTACAATGACAAAGGTCTTTGACCCATTTGAAAAGAATATCACCCCCTAGCATGATCTTAAGCAAGATAGAGCCATTTCGGCTCAAACAAGACATGCAAAGGCATTTACTCATGGGTGTAGAAGTTTAAGTTCAGTTTGTCATTTTAGTTCAAAAAGAGACTATCTCAACTGAGTATATATCAAAACCATCAAGAGCATAGCCATCCATACAAGCTATCCCTAGCCAGCCTGCCTAAACTCTAAAATGTAGCAAGTTGTACCAATCACTGCATATAGGAGAAGCTCATCCTAAGATATGATACAAAAGATGAAATCAAGATACAAAAGCAAGAAAAATGTACATCAAGATACAAAGATGGTACAATAGTATACATATGCTACAAGAGAAGCCTCCAAAACTCAGCTCAGAAAACCGCACACACACCAAGTTCTCCTCGCAAACGGGTGAAGGTAATTTGGTCAAGTGGCTTAGTGAAAATGTCTGCAAGCTGGTTTTGGGTAGAAACATGGGCAAGCTCAATATCACCTTTCTCTACATGATCTCTCAGAAAATGGTACCTCGCTTCTATGTGTTTGGTTTTGGAATGAAGCACGGGATTTTTGGCTACGCTTATGGCACTGGTGCTATCACAAAGAAGTGGAACATGGGACATGTCTAATCCAAAATCTCTCAAGGTGTAAGTGATCCAAAGCAACTGAGAACAACAGCTAGCAGCAGCAACATACTCGGCTTCAGTGGTGGATTGGGCTACGGTAGACTGTTTGCGAGAAGACCAAGACACAAGAGACGAACCAAGAAACTGACACTGACCAGAAGTAGACTTGCGATCAACACGACATCCAGCAAAATCCGCATCAGAAAAACCATGAAGTGCAAGAGTGGAATCGGCAGAATACCAAAGACCCAGCTCAGGAGTAAACTTGAGATACCTGAAAATCCTCTTGACGGCCTGACGATGTGAAGTCCTCGGTGAGGCCTGAAAACGAGCGCACAGACACACGCTGAACTGTATGTCCGGCCTCGTTGCCGTCAAGTAGAGGAGGGAGCCGATCATGCTCCGGTACTCCTTCTGGTCCACTGGTTCTCCGTCCACATCCGCATCCAAAGCTGTAGTCGTACTCATCGGCGTAGTCATCGGCTTGGAGTCACTCATGTCGAATTTCTTGAGAATGTCCTTGGTGTACTTGCTTTGGTGCACAAACATCCCATCCTTGGTTTGCTTGATCTGCAGCCCGAGAAAGAACTGCAACTCTCCCATCATCGACATCTCAAATTCCCTGCTCATATCATCTGCAAACTTGGCAACAAGATCATGAGAAGAGCCACCAAAAATGATATCATCCACGTAAATCTGAACGATTAAAAGATCTTTGCCATTTCTCAGCAAGAAGAGCGTCTTATCAACCTTCCCCATCACAAACCCCTTGCTAAGCAAGAACCCTCTCAACCTGCCATACCACGCTCTGGGTGCTTGCTTTAGGCCATATAAAGCTCGGTGGAGTTTGTACACTCGGTGTGGATATCTCTCACTCTCAAAACCCGGGGGCTGCCTCACATACACTTCTTCCTCGATCACCCCATTCAAGAAGGCACTCTTCACATCCATTTGGTACAATTTGAGCCCTTTAGCAACTGCAAATGCTAGAAGGATCCGAATTGCCTCCAAACGGGCAACAGGAGCAAATGTCTCCTCATAATTATCCCCTCCTGCTGCGAAAACCCCTGAGCAACCAACCTCGCTTTGTTTCTCACAATCTCACCACTCTCATCCCTCTTGTTTTTGAACACCCACTTGGTTCCTATGGGATGGCAATTTGGAGGTGGTTCTACTAACTTCCACACCTGATTTCTCTCAAAGTTTTCAAGCTCTTCATGCATGGCATTGACCCAATCGGAATCAGATAAAGCGTGTCCAACATTTTTGGGCTCAAAAGACGCGACAAAAGCAGAATGAGCATAATGAGAGATGTTCTGTGACCTCGACCGTGTAGTGCGTTCATCCATGTTCCCGATGATCTTCGAAGGTGGATGATCCCTCTGTACCAGCCGGGGAGCTTCTCGCCTCGAGATTGCCTCCCCCTCAACATCAGCTTCCACTTGAACTCGATCTGGAGTGCGACTTGACGAAGGTGTAGCAGAGGGGCCGTCGTCGAACGTCGTGGTAGTAGTGGAAGTAGAAGGTACACGATCTCCACACGGTGCATGAATCTCCTCATCGTCTTCATCATCAAGCTGTTCTTATTCAAAGATGGGCTGTCCCAAGTCATCATCACCTGCACACTCAAAAGCAGAAGAGCTACACGGAATGGTCTCGTCGAAGGTGACTTCGCAAGTCTCCATGATTTGGTTAGTTTCAAGATTGAGCACACGATATGCTCGAGAGTGATTAGCATAACCAAGAAAAATTCCATCCATCGAACGAGACTCAAACTTGTCCAAATTTCCTTTCTTCAAGATGAAACACTTGCAACCAAAGACCCGAAAGTGACTCACACGGGGGGAACGACCATGGAAAAGCTCATAGCAAGTTTTCTTCTTGAAAGCACGAAGGAAAATCCGATTCGAAACATAGCAAGCTGTGTTCACTGCTTCTGCCCAATACTTCCTAGGAGTCCTATGCTCATCTAGCATCGTCCTAGCCATCTCACAAAGTGTTCTATTCTTTCTTTCAACAACACCATTCTGACAAGCAACATATGGCGAAGAATATTGATGTTCGAGACCAAGATCACGACAGAAGGCATCAAAACGAGTGTTCTTAAATTCCGTACTATTGTCGCTACGTATAGCTCTCATGGCACCACCATTACTCTCGTTTTTCAACCTCAAAATCAGATCTCGAACAAAATCAAATGTCTCATCCTTCGACGCTAGAAAGAACACCCAAGCATACCGAGAAAAGTCATCAACAACCACAAGAACATACCACTTTCCACCAACTGAACGAACTCGAGCGGGGCCAACCAAATCCATGTGCAAAAGCTCCCCTGGACGCTCAGTCATAACATCTGTCAAAGGTGGGTGAGAAGCAGCAACCATTTTTCCATGCCTACAAGGTGCACAAACCAAATCTTTCTCGAACTTGAGCTTGGGCAATCCTCGGATAAGGTCAAGAGCACTCAAGCGTGTGAGTAAATCAAAGCTCACATGACCCAATCTCCTATGCCACTTCCAAAGCTCAGAAGAAGTACCAGCGATCAAACACCGTGAAGGACCAAAAGATCGAGAAAAATCAGCACGAAAAATCTGTCCCTCAGGAATGATCATACACACAAGGTCACCTCGAGAATCAAGAATTTTCGAATCACCACGCTTAAAACGAACCTCATAACCCTCATCAAGAAGCTGAGAAACTGAGAGCAAATTGAAACCAAGATTCTTGACAAGAGCAACTCGCTTCAACATGAAAGTGTCGCTCACCTGAATAGCACCCTCTGACAACACTCTACCTCTACCCTTATCCCCGAAAGTGATGTACTGCCTGGACACCACCGGGGTGAGACTGGAGAACCACTTACCATTACCTGTCATATGTCTCGAGCAGCCAGAATCCATCAACCAAAAGTTCTCCAAGCCTCCCACCTCATCCTCGGAGTTGGAGTCGGAGTCGTCCTTGCTCTTCACGGAGTCGTGTGCCATGGTGCAGTAGTCGACGGCGGCGAAGGAGATGCCGTTGAAGTTGCGGTTCAAGCTCTTCTTCTCCTTGCGGTGGCCGCGGTCCTCATCTTCACTGCTTGAGCTTGACGACGTGTTGGTGGAGCTTGTGTCGATGTCGCTCGCATCAGCCACCATCGCTCGAGATCTGTGCTTCTTGTGTCCACCGTGCTTGTTCTTGGATCTTCTCTCATCCTTGTTCTTCTGCTTGGAGCGGTACTCGTCCTTGGGACGGTGCTTGTGGTCGTCTCGCGGGCGGTGCTTGCGGTTGTAGTCGTTCTTGATCTCCTCGGGGCACTCGGCGATGAAGTGGCCCATCTTCCCGCATCTGTAGCACGTACTCCCAGCACGCCTCGAACCCTTGCGGTTCTGGTACATCCGCTCGAACCTCCTCATGAGCAACGCGAGATCCTCCTCGCTCAGCACCTCATATTCTTCATCTGGAAGAGACACAAGAGAAGACAAAACAAAGTGTCTAGGAGTGTTAGCATGTCCATATCCAGAGCCACCGACTAGAGCCAGACTATGGGGATCAGTCGGACTCTTAGCCTTGGCAAGCAACTGTCTGTCAACCTCTGAAGACTTCAACTTCGAGAAAAGCTCATCAACAGAAAGAGTCTCATAGTTTGCCGACTCCATGATCGCCTCAACCTTGGCACCCCACACGGATCTATCAAGTGCTTGCAGGAGCTTGATAGCTCGGTCATGATCCGAGTATAGGAGCACGGTAATGTTGGCTTTCATGTTGTTGACAATCAAAGTGAAACGCTGAAACAAAGCATCAACAGACTCTCCTGGCAAATGAGCAAAATTCTCATACTCTCTCCTGTACATCGAGAAAAGCCTAGCCTTGACATGGCTATCACCACCGTGGGCTACCTTGAGCTTCTGCCAGATCTGGCAAGCTAGGTCCTCGCCCAAAACACGCTCAAACTCCTCGGCAGACAAAGCACGAAACAAGTAGTCAACAGCTCGGGCATTCGCCTCAAATCTGTCCTTTGCATCCTAGGGCATCTAAGTTGGTGGGATTGACATAGTTTTCATCTTTCGTTACATCCCACAGCAACTTTCCTTTGCCTCGCAAGAAAGCGCCCATACGCGCAACCCAGTTCGGGTAGTTCTTCCCATCGAAGTGCGGAGGCCCGGAACCCCGATCTTGGTACGCCATCTTTGGATCTTAGACTGGTTAGAGTCGCAAAGACCCGTAACCGGCTCTGATACCAATTGAAGGACCTAAACGGCGACCAGAGAGGGGGGGAGTGAATGGGAGCCGATAAAAATTCTTTCCAAACAATCCGGCTATTCTCCCAAAACAACTCCGAAACCTCCGAGAGCAATCTTGCCAAGATCACGTAGCCACTGTCAAGCTACTGACCCTAGGAACAAGAAACGAGCAGCGGAACTCGAACCAATCGAAACGAACACCAAAACGACCCGAAACTCGGCTCGATCTAACACACCCAGGGGGGGCGGTTAAACCGGCCAGGGGGCGGTTAAACCGCCCGGGCCTGGGAGCCTCGGGAGAAAGTCAAAACAAAAGTGGATCTCCCAAACCGATTGAGCTCTTGAGGCGAGATTTTGGTCAGATGATCTAGACCTCCAGTGGAGTGTTTTCCCAAAAGATCTCGACCTCTAACTCAGTACAACTCCCGGAATCGCAGATCTCGCGAAGAACATCATGACCTCGAGTTCATCCCGAAAATCTCAAATCCAGAGCGATTCTCGGCGTTTGGGGGCAAGGGATCACCAGCAAAAGAGGCACAAGGCACTCATACGTGAATCCCCCAAAGAAATCCGAGAGAAAATGCCCTAGAACAAGAAGAACGAAAATCCCCCAAAAATAGCTCCGAAAATACCCACGAAAATAAGAAAAGGAAAGGGAGCTCGGGAAATCAAATCATGGCACAAAGATGAGCAGCACAAACTCCATCACATAACCATGAATTCACCTATACAAACTAGGAATGATTCGAAGTAGTTCTAGGTGAAAGGGGATGAAGGGGAAAACAAGTTCAAAGTAAAACCTAAAGAGATAACTAAAGAGATGATTACCACCAGCCCTGAAGGGGCCTATTAGTAGTCCAAGTGGTGGTGTCCTAAAGACTAAACTACCCCTAAGTGATACATACCCCTCAGGGGCAAATTTGACATTTTGATCTCAGATATTTTCCGGCTCGGGCACCTTCCACTGCAAGCTAGCTTCCCTCCGACGCAAGCCTTGCAGTCACGCCGCGTGTCCTCCGGATCGAAGCTCCTCGACGCCGATTTTGGGCCGGCCCAGGGGGAGGCGGTTAAACCGCCCCTGGCTGGTCACCTCAGCCCAGCTGCCCAAACTTCGCCTCGTCGAGTCCTCGGCCTTGGTTTTGAGGCCCAAACCAAGGGAAACCGTCCACCGATGATTTTGTGGCCAAATCACCAAACCCCGCGCGCAAACTTCGGTCGTTAGCCGCCACCTTGCACCGGCTTCTCGTCCGCGTACGAGCTTCGGTTGTGAGCCGCTACCTCGCACCGGAACCACGTCCCCTTGCTCGTTCTTGCCAGCATGTGAACCGCACTTGATCCACCGGCCATCGGGTCCCTCGAACCAAGCCTACTTGTCTCTCCGCTCCTCGGAGGCCGCCATGGCTAAGACCTTTCGCGCCTGTTCTTCACCTGCACCAATGCAACCAAGCCGCATTCTACACCTGCAATACTTGAGCCAAGGGAAACGTCAATTCACACCACGTTGTCAATCACTCATCACACCGGGAAGCGACCATCCACCGGTCCTCGGACACACCGGGTCCTCAGTACGAGGGGCGTAAATGTTGGTTCGGCCAAGCCTTAGACCTCGTATGCCAGGGGGAGTTTGGTCCTGAACGCGACTGGAAGAATGGTGGGAACTACCTGGTAGCGCTAGCCTTTGGCTGAGTGCGATGATCCGAGTGTTTGGGTTTCCCCCTTGCAAGGTTGAAATCGGTTCGAACTGTCTGTCTCTCGCAGCTAATGAGACTGCTTAATCCCGCTGCTGCATTGAGTAAGAAGTGAAACATGATGATGGAAAGAATCTTGATGTTTGCTTAATTGCTTGCTCCACTTGCTTGACTAGTACAGGTTGCTTACCTAGAATGGTTAACTCAACTAGAACTTGATGCTAAAAGACTGAAAGTAAGGATCCACTCTTAGCCGCTCTTTGGCAAAACAAACCCACCAGCCAAAAGCCTTGCATGTCTAGAAGTCGGTGATGTAGTTGTCACCCGTCGGTTAAGTCTTGCTGAGTATTAGTATACTCAGCCTTGCTTGTGGCATTGTTTTCAGGTAGCGCTCTTGAGGAAATGGTTGCTGGTCTTACTTGGCCGACCACCCTTCCTCTGGGCTGGTCTGTTGTTTGGGACGAGGATGATTCAGAGTGACGTCACGACGGCTTCACGTGATGTTGCTACGACTCCGAATAAGTAGTTGTCTTCCGCTGTTTTCAAAACTCTGTGATGTTAGTACTTTATGCTCTGAACTCGGTTTTGTAATAATTTTACCTCAAGTGGGACCTGATTAAATTGTGGATGTGTTGTAATCTCTGGGATCCACCTTGTGTGGGTTTTTGTATGACTGGTTGCGATCGAGGTAACTATCCAGTGGTTGCATCGGGCTTGACCCGACAGACTGTCAGATTACTCCGTTTTAATTGCGTGATGACCATGGGAAGGTTAGCGCACTTAAGCCGGATTAATTTGAGCAGGATCTGCCACACATATCACCGACAATGGCGCACCAGGTAGGGGGTATCGCCGAGATGAATTTGGTGAGCCCGATGGACCGCGTCAAGATCTTGGACAGCTGCAACCTCCCGGACGTCGACGGATTCGAGATCCAGTTCGGGAACATCACCACCGCTTTGGATACCCAAACAGCAGGAGCTACAACTGCCACGGAGGTTTCCTCTCTAGCGCCGACTTCGGCCATCACGGCCCAATCCGGTCCGATCACATCTGATCGCGGCGCACTTGCCTCGCTGAGTCCATCGCAAAACGCGAGGACCAACCAGTCGGGAGCAGATCAGCAACCACTCGGTTCCGATCCGGCTCTTGAGAGTCGCGTCGCCGAGTCATCTCAGAGCGTAAACGCTCAGCAGACGCGCGCTCCGAGCCCTGAGCTCATCACCATCCAGACCCCCGGCTTCCGCGCGCTTACCCAGCAGCAGAAGATGAAAGAGATCGTCCAGGCGGATGATTTCCCCTCTGAGAGCGACTCCTACGAGTCAAACCCACGGGGACCCACAATCCTGGACAACCTACAAGAGGGTTACACTGCGTCCGACTCCTCTACGGAACCAGAACTGTTAGGATCACCCGGAGGATCGACTCCGAGTAGCTTGGAGCGTGGCACGCCCACGACCGATCTTTTCGAGTCCGAGGAAGATTACCTCGCGCAAGGAGGAGCCGGGTCATACTGCTACATGGTGGCACCATCGACGCCACCTAACCCCGTGTCGGAGGACGAACTCACCCCGGCCGACGAGACAACTGAAGCCAGGGATCAGCGCCGAGGACACAACGCCAACCGGGCGACTCGCAGAGCCGCCCGACCACACGGGGCCAACGCATCAGGATCTGGCACCGCTCAACCTCGAGAACCACTCTCGGAGGACCATCGTCGTCATCAGGATCGATGCTACAGGAGAAGCAGTCGGAACCTGATGCGCGACGACATGTTTGACTACAACGGATTCAACGTCTACGAGACGCCGGTCCAGAACCTTGTCACCATTGACGAGGAGATCAGTCGGCTACCACCCAGTACTCCAGGCCTAGATAAGGTAAGGGCCTCCGTCCAGGTTCACCAGATGCAGAGCAGATCACGTACGGCCGTTTCTGAGCCCGGGCCATCTCGACGCCGGACCAGCGGTGGATCAGACCGTGATGAAGATCTTCATGACACGATCAACAGAGACCGAGACGCGAGGAACGTCATCCGCAGCAGCGCTGAGGAACGTGACCGCGAGGAGGTTCGACGTCGCGAAGAATACGATCGAGAGCATGGGAATCCCCGTCGTAACTCCAACCGGAACGGCTACTCGACAGAGTCAGAGTATACTGATCACTCTGATCTCTCCGGTAGCCCAAGGCATGGCAATGACGGCGGTCGTACTCCGCCTCGACGACCGACTCCGTCGCGAGGACGAGCGGCTCCCTCACGAAGGCGGCCGACCCCGCCAAGGGAACAGACTCCACCGTGCAGCAGAACCTACCGAAGGGACTGATCTCCTCCCAGGACTCGGACCTATCGCAGGACCCGTTCCCCACCTAGGGATCGGGATCGCTGGAGGGAGCGTACTCCCCCAAGGACGACAGATGGCTCGGATCCGAGTGGTTCCCGCCCCAGAGTTCGGATCGGCGGATTCCAGTCGTTCACTGAGCGCTTGAGGAGCGTAACCTGGCCCAGGGGCTTCAAGCTATCAGACATTGACAAATACGACGGGAAATCTGATCCATCCCAGTGGCTTCAGATCTACTACACCGCCGTACAAGCTGCTGGCGGCGACGAGGACGTGATGACGAATTACCTCCCCATCATGCTAACCAAAGACTGTCGCAACTGGCTAGCAGGACTCCCGCAGGACTCGATCGACAACTGGGATCAACTTACCATACTCTTCATCGGTAACTACCTCGGAACTTGGGAGAGGCCCGGGAGCAAGCGGCTCCTCGGCCAAATACGACAGCGCAAGAACGAGTCCCTGCACGACTTCGTACGCAGGTTCTCGGAGAAGCGCAACTCCATCACGGACGTGACGGATCAGGAGGTGATGACCGCCTTCCAAAACGGCATCTCCGACGGAAGATTGATCCACAAGTGGATAAGAAAACCGCCCGTGACTGTCAATGACATGTTCCGGGTCGCTAGCACATGGGCGGACGCAGAGATTGCGAAGAAGGAACAACTCAGTGAGATCAAGAATCGCTGGGAGGAAGAGAACAAGACAACCCGCAAGCGCGACCGCCGCGAGGACGAAGAACGACATGACGACCATCGT
>WEIB01000977.1:0-22725 GCA_015476505.1 Urochloa ruziziensis | reverse complement strand
ACCCCAACCAGTATTACCAGTGAGCTTCAGCAAAGCTTGGGGGAGTCTCAGGTATGTTCGAAAGCCGTTGCCGTTACCGTTGCTGTTACCGTTGCCTTGCCTGGCCTTGCCTTGCTATGATAAAATAAAATGAAATAATAATAAAAAAATAAAAAAATAAAAACATAATAAAAAGTTCCAAAAGATGTCTTTATGTATGGAAGTATGGTTGAGAACCTATGGAATGATGAAAAGTTGCTCTGTTTATGCCCTCTAAGTGCCTCGTGCTTAATCCCTTACTCTTGAGTATTTGAGTTCGTTGGCATTTAAGGATCCACCATGATAAAACTGTGGGAGTAAGAGCACTTGTTCATTGTTTAAGTTATTGTGAGTTTTGATATGGTTTGTTTCGAGGTATAACTACATGCTTAGTAAGGAACCTCTCGGAAGTTTTTTATAAAATATTACATGGTGAATCTTCCTCGATGGTTTTAAATGTCCTATCCAGAGCCTAAACAGTTATACATCTTTTTGAACTACCATATGCTATCTTGAGTTGCTTTGAGTCTTGTCGAATGGTGAAGTCCGCTTGCAGAAGGCACTTGTCATTTACTGGTCTTCCCATCCACCTCAGCCTCAAAATGTCCGACTAGTCAAAGTCCCGCTCCGGGGTTGACGTCCACTGTTGATGACATACACTCACCTCATCACAAAGCTCACCCCAAAGGTCCTCAATTACTCCATACAAAGTTGAATTCCTCTCTGTTACAAAGTAAGAGAAGAGATGTATTCGAAAAAAATGGAGACAAATGCTCCATATGAAAAAAGAAAGAAGAGAGAAAAGAAACATCTCAAAAATATGAGAGAGAGAAAATAAGGAGTCCCAAGACCTTTGAGCATCACACCTTCTCCCTCTCCACATTCAAACCCATGAATTCCGAAGACCGGAATTTGACGAGTGTCATCGCTCGCGAACCACTCTTCGACTCGATAACAGAAGTAACCAAGGTATGCCACTCTTACCCTACCTACAACTCCACTTCAGCCTTAGTGTAGGGGAAAGTTGGTCACAATTGACCAAGAGTGAGGATTAAACACCTTAAGTGACTCGAGAGTACCATCAGGGAATGAATGAACCATCTTTTGAAAAATTCATATCTCCGAGATGGAACCTGAAAAGTTGCAGGAAATACATCAGAGATGACCGTTCAAGCTCTCAATGATTCGTTGAGTTTTGGCTTAAGCACAGGGTGCTTATGGGGTATACACATTGAAGCAACTCCTGACCTACCGAACCTAGAGTTTTAGCCTTGCTCGAGGACAAGCAAGAGTCTAAGCTTGGGGGCATGTTGACGGCCATTATAACCTCATAGTTAATGTCAACATTTCGGTAAAATGAGGATGATCATACCATATTCCATACATAAAAGTATTTTTACTAACAAATTCCACAAGTTTTGGATGAGTTGTGCTGGCAGGACAAACCAGGAGAAACAAGGGCCAAACCTGGCACATGGCCAGGCCGGCCGGCCTAGGCCAGGCCGACCGGCATCCCCTGGCCAGGTCTGGCCACGTCACTGATCCACAAGCCATGCCAAGTGCCCAGGATGATCAAGAACCGTGCAAACAACGTCGGTTTGATCCAAGGACCCGGAAGGCCTAGAGGTGAAAGCACATGGATTGAAGGGCTCACATCCTAGGATTCTCGGACAAGTTTCAACTAGACGCAACTGTTACCGAACTTTGGAGAGCATTAGGACCATCCAGGCGAAAGTCGGTGCCAAGTGGCACCAGGGCCAGGCCGGCCGGCCTAGATGAGGCCGACCGGCCTCCTTCTGTGGCTGCCACGTCTCCTCCTTCGCATGAAGCTTAAGCAGGTCCTTGGCGTGCTAATGACGCTGACATCCACCCCCTTTAGGCTATAAAAGGCAGCTCATTCACCTTGGGAAGACACACACTACATCACTGAAGTCTCTACTTGAAGGGAGCTCTTGTATATTTTTCATTTCTTAGATTAGGATTAGAGTTGGGAGTAGAGTCGAGTCGAGCTTAGCTGGGATCTTCAGAGTCTTCAGAGTTCTGGTAAAGCTCTTGTATCCTTTCCTTCTTTTGAAGAGTTTATTTATACAATTACTTTCTTACTTCAGAGCTTAAGTTTATCTTTTATATTTCTGTCTTGCTCTTCTTTTAGAGTAAAGATCTTGCTCTCTTTAGAGCAAAGTTCTATCCCCTTTAGTTTTAGTGTAGAGTTTAGTTTAGCTCTACCGGGCTTTATCTCGCGGGTTTGCTCGCCTTGACTGGGCCGTAAGACGCCTTAGGGAAGACGGGGATTTCTTTTGACAGGCCTCAAGAGAAATCTTAATCATCGAGTGCAGACGTGGTGTCTGGCTTGTTGATTAACTAGGAAGTGTGTTGCACCCCACGAAACTGCAGTGGTAGGCGGCAGGTGGTCACAGTCCTGTCCGTCCTTCGTAGTCCACCACGTTCGGGTGTATTCATAACAGTAGTGCTGAGCCTGGAGAACCCCCTCTCTCATCCCGTTCTGAGGTTCTCCCGTTCTAACCGTTGAAGCGAGCTCTGTTCCCGGTATCTAAGCTAGAGTCTAGGCTAAGGCTAGAGTGCCTTTTGCTCTGAGTTAGAAAGAGTCTAGGTCCGGTCTCTCCCAACGTCTTTCCTTTTCTTTAGAAATAGGTGCTCCGTGTGTCGCTGGTCATTTAGACCTTCTATCCGGTCATTAACTTGACCATTATCCCCCCAAACCGAGAGTTTGTGCCCCTGGGTTTGTGGCTTGATATTTCTGGCAAGGTATATTATTTCATTCTTCAATACACTTTAACCATCTGCTTCCCTGCGGAAATATAAATACGATACCCTGGGGTTACTCCCGAGGTGAAGTGCTACAACGAGATATATTCTGTGCGCTTGCAGAATTAATTTTGCATACAATGACATATATCTTAGCACTCTTGAGCATTGCTAAAATGTGACGCTGAGGAGTTCCAACAGAGCTACGAGAACAAGTCTACCCCATACACACCCAGACACACCTCAGGACCCACCTACCAGCCTCATGTCCAAAGGCGGTTATGGGCAGGGCCCACACTGGGTCGGCCGAACCCCTGGTTCGGCCGAACCAAGGGTGGCTCCCCTCGTCCCTGGCTGCCACGTGTCCTATCCTATGGCGGTTTGGAGGAATATTCCATGGAGATCCTTGGCATTACCGACCTCCACCTGCCTATAAATACTAGAGGAGGGGGTAAGAATGAGGCAACAATCATCCAAGCACTCTCCAACACTTCACCTGCTCCCTTCACTTCAAGAGGAGGCTTCTATGGAGGAGAGTAGCTTAGGCTAGTTTAGCCTAGGGGTAGAGAGGTAGAGAGAGGGAGAGAGTGAGTTGGAGAGGTGTTCATATTCATCATGAACACTCTCATCCACCATGTATTTTCTAGAGATGCTTCCGTTGTTCTTATCAGAGTAAGTGTTGCGTAAGTCTCTTTGATCTTCTATGATTCAGTATTGTTAGTAGTAGCAAGTTTAGGCTCTCACTTGTGGGTTCGTCGCTTCATATCTTGTGGAGTGTTGTGGCGAGTTTACGTGCCGAAAAGTGTTTACGGACCACAGTAGTAATTCGTGGCATAGGCATGGTGCCTGAGTCACAGATTACACTTCGTTTGCGCATCTTAACCCACGGTTTGGCCGGGGTAGGCCACGGGTGGTGACAGCCCCGTTGGACCCTTCGAAATACCCCACGTTCGGTTAAGTCGTAGAGCCGTTAGCTGGAGTCACCGTGGATGCATTGTAAGTCGGTGCCCGAAGCAAGTAGGAAGTAGAGACGCCTTG
The DNA here is from genome assembly GCA_015476505.1 of Urochloa ruziziensis. Lineage (NCBI taxonomy): Eukaryota > Viridiplantae > Streptophyta > Magnoliopsida > Poales > Poaceae > Urochloa > Urochloa ruziziensis. Next base: position 18,903 of record WEIB01000977.1, on the reverse strand, counting down.
CTGCTCTTTGCTAGGATCATAGGATATCCTCTCTCCTCATCTTCTTGGTTGGTTTTCCTTGGGTTCCCCTAGCGTAGGTAGTGTGCACACACGTTCTTTGGATTCGATACCCTTGGAATACTCTTAGGGGAGAGCTTCGATGACATCCATGCGCTTGCGGATTCTTTCATGATCGTTATCCTTTGTCATCTGGTCTTCTGGCGTCACAGCCATGACTGGCATTTCAAAGTGACATTAAGAAATGCCAACAGTGTCCAGATCATTTCCCTTTTTCCATAGGCGCTTTAGATTAGGTTTGCTTAGATTTCTCTTTTCCTTTGATTTTCATTTTCAATTCAGATTGTAAGCGCCTCCATATTTATTTGAATAAAATGTGACTCACCGGTCATCTAACCCGGTGAAGTCTTAGTGTTACCTTGATTTTGAACGATGAAGCACCTAGGAAAGAACAAGTGTGGGGGAGAGCCATAGACTCTCCAGAACTAAATGAACGATCATACACCACCGGAACGTGACACACCGAGCTGCACCTACACGCACACAAAAGAGGAACCTGAAATGAACCCAGCAGGGTTCAGTCGAACCACAGGGTCGGCCGAACTAGGCTTGGACCCGTTCTGGCCCATCTTCTCTCCACACATCGGCTTGTGTCTCTTATCCCTTTTTCTCTATGGTCCCTGAGTTTTGATGAAATTAATGACAATCTTAAAATTCAAACTCAAACCTCAAAAGCTTAAAATGGACCAACTTGTTATCCTACTGTCTCTTCAAAGTTTGGCTTACATATGTTTTATTCCCTGCTAAAGCTTTGATGCTTGTGAACAAATATCTTTAGGAACCTCATGCTTATCTAAGTGGTTGATGTTTGAGATATGGGTTGATAACATGATCGTCGCTCTTGATGCTTAAGTACTTGGGAAAAATTTAACTAACTTGAACAATCTTTTGTAAGTTCCTCTTTGATCATGCCAAAGTCCCACCAAAGCCATATGATGAAATACTCAAAAACCTCATACTCTTATGCTGCTTATGATTGATTTGAGCTTGTTCAAATGGTGAGACCATTGCATGATTTCCTTTCATACTTTCATGATCAAGATGTATGTGCATCATCAAACCCCCTTGCTATACTTCTCTTATGGAAGTAAGCATTGTACCATCGATCATCCACCACACACGATTCTATGATTTGTGACTTCTCTCTCCAAAGTTATCGATGAATGAAGAGGCTTGGGCTATGCAAAAAAAAAAGAAAATAAAAGATGCGTACCCGAGAAGGTATGCCACATGCTAAAAGGCATGATGAAAAAAAAGAGAGAGAGAAAGAAAAAGAAAGATAGCCCAAGTCTCCAAAGGAAAGAAAAGCAAAGGAGAGACAAGGATCATTGAAAAGAATTCTCTGTTCATCATATCATCCACCATACCCATAGCCATGCACGTGTTGATCCTGATCGTATGAATTTATTTCTGCTTGGATCTACTGTTTGAATTTGCAATATAAGTGATGCAAGTATGCCCAATCATTCATACCCGATCATGAGCTCCACATATAGCCATCTTTAGAAGTAGGATGAAAGAAAGGCAAATTGCCTTGGTGAGGACATATATACTTTGAGCGATCTGAGAGAATCAAATGAGGAGCGAGCAAAGGTTTGTCTTTGAACATAACTGTAAAGTCCCAAGTACTTGACAAAGAGAGTTGGAGTGATTCGATTCAAATCCGTTCCATCCCTCAACTACCCAAGGTGGGATGATAGACACTTCAAAGTTCACAAGTACAAGGTAAGGCATGGAATAACTCTTATGCTAGTTTCATATCTTTGAGAGTTCAACTTAGTCCTTTCTCCTTCACTCGAGGACGAGCAAAGGCTAAGTGTGGGGGTGTGTTGATGGCTATTAAACCCATCTTTAGGCTGTCAACTTTTGCATAAAGGATGCAATTATCAACATCAACCTTAGTGATAGGACTTATTTCTAATAAGTTCCACTAGTGTTGGTGAATATGTGTATGCAGGTCACCTAAACATGGAAATGAAGTGGGAATAAGCTAAAGTGGCTCAACTAGCAAAAACCAGCCAACCAGGGGCTACCACATCAGCCTCCCACGGATCCAATGGCCCACTTGAGCAAGGAAACATGCTATCGACCAATCAGAGCAAAGCACACAAATTGAAGGGCCCACATCAGGGGGTTAAAAGCCAGAATTCACCCGAGGCACACCAGTACCCACACAAGGACCCACCTGTTAGCCTGCCATTCAAAGGCGGTTGAGAGAGGGGCCCACAGGGGTTCGGCCGAACCAGCCCTGGCTCCCATCGTCCCTGGCCACCATGTGTCCTATCCTAAGGCGGTTGCAAGGAATATTCCGTGGTGATTCACTTGGTTACCGACTTCCAGCAGCCCATAAATACTTGTGGAGGGGGTGAGAATGAGGTACAACCATTCCAAGCACTCTCAAACACTTCACCTTCTCCCTTCACTTCAAGAGGAGGCTTCTATGGAGGAGAATAGCTTAGGCTAGTTCAGCCTAGGGGTAGAGAGGTAGAGAGAGGGAGAGAGTGAGTAGGATGAGTGTTGATGTTCATCATCAACACTCTCATCATCAATAGCTTAGGCTTCTATGTTCTCATCAGAGTAAGAGCTTCATAAGTATCTTTGATCTTCTATGATTTAGTATTGTTAGTAGTAGCAAGTTTGAGGCTCTCACTTGTGGGTTCGTCGCTTCACATCTTGTGGAGTGTTGTGGTGAGTTTACGTGCCGAAAAGTGTTTACGGACCACAGTAGTAATCTGTGGTATAGGCGTGGTGCCTGAGTCATAGATTACACTTCGTTTGCGCATCTTAACCGACGGTTTGGCCGGGGTAGGTTGCGGCTGGTAACAGCCCCGTTGGACCCTTCGAAATCCCCCACATTCGGTTAAGTCATAGAGCCGTTAGCCGGAGTCACTGTGGATGCAGTGTAAGCCGGTTCTTGAAGCAAGTAGAAAGTAGAGACATCTTGTTGCTCAGTGCTAAGATCATAGATCATCCTCTCTTCTTATCTTCTTGGTTGGTTATCCTTGGGACCCCCCTAGCGTAGGTAGTGTGCACACACGTTCTTTGGATTTCATACCCTTGGAATACTCTTAGGGGAAATCTTCGACGACATCCATGCGCTTGTGGATTCCTTCATGATCATTATCCTTTGTCATCTGGTCTTCTGGCGTCACTGTCATGACTGGCATTCTAATAGTGACGTTAAGAAACGCCAACAGCAGTGTTGCTAAGAAATGCCAACACTCTACGTCATTCGTGTCCCATTCAACAGTCCAACCAGGAGGAAGCTGGCATGGCCAAGTCAGACTGGCAACCATCCCCTCAAGGTAACTCCCTAAAAACAATCAACAAAGCAAGGCTGAGTATACTAATATTTAGCAAGACTTACCCATCAGGTGAGAACTACATCACCGACTCTTAGACATGAAGGCCTTTGGCTGGTGGGTTGTTTTGCCAAAAACGACTAAGAGTGGGTCCTTCCAATATTTTAGCAGCAAGTTCTAGTGGATTAACTAGTCTAGGTAAGCCACTATAACTAAGCATGCAAGTTGAGCAAGCAATTAAGCAAGTAGCAAGATTATCCTTCATCATGTTCCATTCCTTACTCGATGCAGTCGCAGTGGTCAAGCAGTCTCATTAACTACAAGAAGCAGACAGTTCGAACCAAATTTCATAACCTTGCAAGGGGACCTAAGCATGTGGTGAGTACTGACGAAGGTCAGTTCTAACCAGGCCATTCCCATCGATCTATCAGCTTGTGTCCAATGTCGACTTCACCTGGATATGGGTCTATCTGGAACCACTGCTATGCCGGCTGGCCTCTTTCACTGCATCACATGTTGAACATGGGGAGATTAAGCCCGGAGGCTCAGGATGATCATAATAAACATGCTGAGTCTCAAAGAAGGAGCCTTAAGCCAACATTCCTTTATATCAATCATAAAAACTCGTCCCCCGAACCCTGAATTAACCAAGACCCCTAAAAGGGCGGTAAATACATCCATATCATCCCCCAGGGAGAGAGTCTCAAGCTTTTGTGTTGGTATGACACCCAGGCCATGTCTGATGGACCAGTTATAACCATGTGGCATGCCTTCTTCCCGCTAAGGTTGTCCCCATCGCCACTACTCAAATAAACTTGGCTATGCTTCACATGCCCTCAGGACACTCCTTCATGAGGATGCAAATCTCTTGCAATGCCTAACCCAACCACGGGCGAGCATGGATTATTTTAATAACCTAACGCCCTCTTCTGGATACTATCACCCAAGTGGTTTTTCGCTTCACGAGCATTCTCGCCAAGCCCACATATTTCTTTGTTGAATAAACAAGCCTCTTGGGCCCAATTTGTATCAGCCCATCAGTACTATCAGGCATTCTGGTCCATTTGGCCCATATCAACATCTAACTCTAGAACCTTGCCATGTGGGGCAAAGCTGTAAGGCCTTCTCACGTTATTTCTCAAATCTCGCGATATATCGCGCACAGGACTGTTCCACCTTAACTAGCTATTAACGCACCGCAATCACCTAACGACGTCACCGCTGTAATGTCACACCTCCTAGACTTCAGTCACACGCCAACCGAAGTAAGGTTGCACCGTCATCTTCTTAAACCAGAAGGCACTCTCAAGGAACGATTCATTTCCTTAACCGCTTTGCAGCCTTCCTCTTCTTCTCCGCCATTACAGCCACTCGCTCTGAGCTTGAAACCACTCTGGCCCGCTATTCCTTCGTGCCGCGACCCTAAGATCACACGCGCACTTCCATTCCCCCACAAGAGCCCCCAAGCTTTGCTTGGATTCCCCCACCTAGATCCACCCTGAGCCTCCAAGCTTTCCTTGGGTCAAGATGATGAAGCGTAGGGGAAGCAACACTGGAGGAAGGAGGAACATGCGGGCATGCCTCAAGGTGAGCCTGGAAGCCACCGCCGCAGTCGAGCCACTGTAGAGGGACAAGGAATGGCGTCGCTCAGAAGTCACCTAGTAGCGGCTCGAGCAATTGGTGATCGATGCCGTTCTACCTGATGCTAGGACGGCGGAGTGGCGACCGACTGCAAGTGAGGAATTCCCCACCCCAGAAACTCAAAATCTTGTGGTTTTCGAGTCCTTCTTGCTCCGCGGCCTCGGGATTCCACTCCATCCCTTTCTTTGGGGCCTCCTTTTTTACTATGGGATTGAGCTCTGCCACCTCAATCACAATTCCATTCTCCACATCGCCTTCTTTTATCAATCTGTGCAAGGCATTCCTTGGAATCGACCCGCACTTAAATCTTTTCCACTACCCCTTCTGTGCAAGGGCCACCCAGGCAGCAAACGCCCAACTGTTGTGGGCGGCGTCGGGATTCAACTGTGAGAAGGCATCTCCAATGAGTATCTAGAGTATGACCTGCCCACCACCCACAAAGGTTGGCACAACAGGTGGTTCTACATTGGCAACCACGAGCCCTCCATCTCCAATGATGTCGATCACCGGTAGCTCGCTCGATTCGCTTGGGCTGACAAGCTGTCAGCCGAAGAGATGGCGCAAGTGAATGAGCTCTTGAAGCTCATCGCCAATGTATAGATAGCGAGCCTCACAGGCATAGGAGTCGCCGCCAATTTTGTCCTCTGCCGGATCTTGACGCTAAAGGAACGTGCACGCACAGTGTACGAGTACTCCAGTGATGAGGATTTTGCATTAGAGGCACCAGAGAGCGTGGGGAGGTTCGGCGCTTATGTTCGGTTGAGCAAATTCTTCGTCCCAAGAACTTCCCTCAACACCACTAGATGCCTAGCGAAATTCAGTCTTGGAAATCTCCACCCTGAGGTGAGTGGAATTGTTTCTGTTTTTCCTATATCGCCTTGGTAGAAAAATTCTTCGGAATTTGACTACACCCATTGGGTGTAGACTCTGCCACTTTCTAATTGAGCCTTGTTCTAATTTTCATGAACCCAGGGTCGTGCGGCTTTTGTCTCGATGCCGTGGCTACATGAGCATCCACAGGGAGTCGCCCACCGTGAGGCAACACCATGGAGATGACATGCGTGTATCACACAGTGAAGGCGACTTGAGCTGATGCGAGCGCTCAAACCGCGTCGTTGAGTCCTTCACCACCGCAATCTCCAATCCGCCCTGGGCTATGAGCGGACAAGATGCCTGCGCTGAGTGGCACCAGGAGGAAAAGGCACTCATCCTGCAGCAATACCGGGGTGCCCCCCATCCAAGAAACCCGGACGCGCCGCTGCCTGATATGTTATGACGACGAAGAGTCTAAAACCGATGAGGCGTCGGTGTTGGAGGAGGGGCCGAGTGTTGCTATGGCGAGCTCACCCCATAGTCCCATTAATGCGGTGCCGCTCTGCGCTGCTCCGCCCGTGACTCCTCCACATGTCCGCATGTTCGCGGGTCAGCCTACACGCATCTGGACCTCTAACCAGTAAGTCCATTTTTCAAAACATACTGCACATTGACCTCCTCCTGTCTTTTTTGTTGATTATGCCTTGTGCACCAAGGACCCAATCACCGCATCATTTGGGGATAACAATCCAGGAGCAGAGGATCATGAGGAAGCGCATGACGTAAGTCACGCCCAGGATACACCTCCTGCGGCTGCAGCACTGCTGCTCTTCACATCCTCTCCTCCAGACGCAACTCCAGGAGATGATCACGGGCCCTCTGTCCCTTCTCTAGTAACAGTAGCAACAACTCCACTAGGCACTTCTAGGGCATCACCAACTGCCGCCTCCACTCTGAGCCCTCAGCGTCAAGCTGGTGACATCAATGTCGTGCCCACAGGCCAACCAGTGGTGGTTGATCCCTTCTGTTTCTCCTGCCCAGACGGCCGCTGCGTAGACTCTGAGTGCCCCAGTCGCAGGAGAGTCCGCTGTGACTGCTCACGCAGGAAGCAGCTCCGGCACTCGGTCAGCCGCATAGCTTGAGGCAATGCTTTTGCAAAGCCTAGAACTGGCCAAGGTAAGAATATTTCTTTTGAAATATTATTCTCAATGTTGTAGATATTGTTGCCTAGTTGAAGACAACTACACCGTAATTTGCAGGCACTTAGTGGCAGCATGGAGTGCATTGCTGCTGTTGAAGAGGAAAAATGCTCCATGGCCGCCCGATAGCTGAGTTGTAGGGGGAGTTAACTTCCAAATAGCACACCACCATGCAGCTTCTGGAGGATGTGAAAGATTAGTACTTTTCAGCTCCCGCATATTGTTGGCAGCGTAAACACACATCAAGATTTACAGCAAGTGTACGGATCATCGTAGCCTTTCCCTTAGAATATTCATCCAAGGTTTATCAATCCGTGGATCGACAATGAACTAACTAGGGTTTTACATCTATTCTAGTGGGTTAGCCCTAACATGAAGCGTTGATTGCATAAGATGGGTAAACCTAAAGATATGAGTTAAGTGTAGGGTTGATCTCATCCACAAGCATAAGCAAAGGTAAAGCTCAACCGAAGGGGTAACTAAGCCTATCGTCTTCTAGTTGCAATTCTAGCCAACGAGCAAACAAGTCATGCGTCTCATCCTAAGCATTTTTAAACCCTTATCTCCGATCAACTTCCCGAGAACACCACCTTACACAGGTCACACCCTGTCACGGCGCTCCCTATCGACATGGTTAGTTACAAGGGCACGCTCACAAGGAATGTGTCTAGATGTGATTGAGGATCGACTTACTAGATCTAATCACCGTGATTACATAAAGTAAGCTATGTCCTCTAATCGTGAACTAGACTAGGAACAAGCATATCCATGATAGGTAGAAAGCATCAAAGGAGACATTGAGTTGCTAATAGATCGGATGACATGATTATCATTACTCAGACAAATGTATTCATTACACCACCACCTCCGATTACATACCATCGATAATGAATGATTGGCTCCTGAACTCCATGGCACAACCACGCAGGGCGGCCATGGCGGCTAGGGACAGCCTAGGCCATTCTAGACAGCTCGGAGGACCTGCGGCGGCCGTCATCTCCCTCTGGTGTATGTTTCTCGGTTTCGCCAACTTCTGGTGAATGGATACGCCTCCCTTCAGGAAGACAAGCTATTCATGCACCGAGGAAACTCTAGCTCGAAGGGGAGGCCAAGGCGGCGCAAAAACACTTCAGGCCTCGCGGCATGGAGGCCCCTAGGCCGCATAGCCTAGGCCATTTTTGGCCCACCTCGGGCCCATCTTTCGTGTGCAAGCTTCTTTGATGTGTGGGAATTCGTGTTCCGCTCCTTGTGGGCCTGGGATGTCAGTTGCTCCGAGATATGGATAGGTCTTCATGTCTCTCCAAGTCTGCGCTGGATTTGCCTTGATCGCAAAGTAGTCCGGCTGCATCTTCAATTAAGCCTTGTTAGGGGTTGGCCTGTTGGAGTAGAGCATAAATGGCTTCATTCCCTTTGGTCTTGTTTTGGGGTTTTGGACCTTGAATCAACGTTGTCTTAAGCTTCGTCCAAATATGCTCCAAAATGGCCCAAAAACCAGCGTAAACAGATTCCTCCAAAAATATGTGCACATGTGGAAACTGTGTTATTTCAAGTGCCAAGTGGCGGGTTAGTATCAACATAAGTCCAAAAACTACACTTAGATGGCACTAAAAGTGTGTCATTTAACAGCGCCAACACGTATCATCCATTGCTTATAAGTCCGACTAACTTTGGTAAATCGCTCACGTCATCCAGCAGCCCACGAATCAAAACTAGCTAGTATGAAAGCGGTGCTAGAGGAATCGCAGCGCACTACTTGAGACCTGCGCGGTGACACGGAGCAGGCTCGGCTGAATGAAGCGAAGGCCAAGCAACACCTTGAAGGTATACTCCTAACACCATGACTGTCTTTAAGCATTTGTATGTGTTTATTTATTGCTTTTGATTGCTGTTGGCACTCCTTAGCGTCACATTTTAGCAACGCTTCAAGAGCGCGTAGATATATCGTTGTATGCAATGGATTCTGCAAGCGCACTCCACCTAGGAAGTTATCCAAGGGTATCGTATTTATATTTCCGCAGGGAAGCAGAGTGGTTAAAGTGTATTGAAGAATGAGATGATAAATCTTGCCAGAAATATCAAGCCACTAAACCCAGGGGCACAAACTCTATGGTTTGGGATAATGGTCAAATGAATGACCGGATAGAAGGTCTGAAAGACCAGCGACACACAGGAGCACCTAAATCTATAGAAAAGGAAAGATGTTGGGAGAGACCGGACCTAGACACTCCTATAACAGAGCTAAGACACTCTAACCTTAACCTAGACTCTAGCTTAGATACCGCGAATAGAGCTCGCCTCGACGGCTAGAACGGGAGAACCTCAGAATGGGATAAGAGAGGGGGTTCTCCGGGCTCGGCACTACTGTTATGAGTACACCCGAACGTGGTGGACTACGAAGGACGGACAGGGCTGTCACCACCTGCCGCCTACCACTACAGTTCCGTGGGGTGCAACACACTTCCTAGTTAATCAACAAGCCGGACACCACGTCCGCACTCGATGATTAAGATTTCTCTTGAGGCCTGTCAAGAGAAATACCCGTCTTCCCTAAGGCGTCTTACAGCCCGGTCAAGGCAAGCAAACCCGCGAGGTAAAACCCGATAGAGCTAAACTAAACTCTACACTAAGACTAAAAGGGGGGTAAACTTCACCCTAAAAGAGAGTGAGAACTTTACTCTAAAAGAGCAAGATTAAAGACAAAAGATAAACTTAAGCTCTGAAAATAGAGAAGGTAACTATATTGAATAAATGTTGGCACTCCTTAGCCTAACTAAAATCCGCAAGCGCACGGAGTCCGATGTAGCCTTTCACCAGGGGAGTAAGAACCTGGATATCGAATCCAAGGAACGGTAGACGCGACTAGCCTAGAACTTTTCTAACCGGACCCACCAGGGAGCAAAAGGTAAACGGGTAGAGAGCTTGACTTTAGTTAGCTACTCGTTACCCCAGACAAACTATCTATATCTAATCTGATATGCTTCGACGGCTAGAATGGGAAGAACTCAGGACAGGATGAGAGAGGGGTTCTTCCGGGCTCAGCACTACTGTTATGAGTACACCCGAACGTGGTGGAATACAAAGGACGGACAGGACTGTCACCACCTGCCGCCTACCACTGCAGTTCTGTGGGGTGCAACACAACCTGAGGTGGCTAGCCAGCACAGGCACCACACCTAAGCTTTCAGCCACTGACCTCCACCCAACGCGAAGGGCTATAGAGGAAACCCCAAACAAGACTCGCTGTCACTCGCGCAGACTCAGGTGCCCACAGATCAAATAAATACGATAACTTGCTGAAAGTAAGTTGTAAACTAGCGAGGTACTAAAGGCAAGAGACCGAGGACTTACTGAAGATAACTCTTGAATATATTCCTCGGGGGCAGAAATGTTGAGACGAGACCGAGGAAGAAATCCCGGACTCTCTCTACAAAGCTTGGCTATCACCCGAGCAACTCACCCACTCTCTCCCTACTCTATCTCCAAAGATGAGAGCAAAACCACTAAGCTACTCTCCTCTCCCTTGGATGGTGTGTCTTCTCAAGGTGAAGGGGGTCCCTTTTATAGTCTTCAAGGACGGTTGCAGGCGTCAAGCTTATGCTAAGCTTCTGCTTAACTGCCACGCGAAGGGGGGCACGTGGCTGCCTCTGGGGGAGGCCGGCCGGCCTAGGCCAGGCCGATCGGCCTGGTCTGGCTGCCCCGTGGCACCGCCTTCTTCAGGAACGCTCTTGATTGATCCCTGAGGTCGGTAACGGTTGCTTTGGATCAAAGCTGTCCGAGAATCCAAGGATAGTGGGCCCTTCAATCCATGCAAGTGTAGCTTAGGCCTTTCGGGTCCTTGGATCAAACCGATGTTGATCGCACGTCTCAGGATCATTTGTGTTATGTTTGTGATCTCCTGGATCAGTGACGTGGCAAGGGGCCACAGAAGGGGGCCGGCCGGCCTGTCCTTGTGCCCAAAGTGGATCCTCTTTTGCTTGTTTGCTCCTGCACTCACAAAATATACAAAACTTGTGGAACTCGTTAGAAATAACCAATTTTACTTTGTTGTGAGCAAGATGAGCCTAAAATGTGACAGAATGTTGGTGGTGAAATCGTATCATAACGACCACCAACATGCCCCCCTACCTAAACTTTGCTAGTCCCTTAGCAAAGGATGAATTAAATCACCAGGACTTAGCAAAATCAGGGTCATGAACTCAAGGTATACACAAGTCATATCTCTGAGTTTTCTTTCATACCTTGGATTCCGGTGGCTAACACCCTCATCTTCATCAATTGAGTCTTAGAACAACTCATTGATTGGTCGAACACTTCTTCCTCATGATATTTGGAGTTTTTTAACAATTTCGTAAAGAAAGCGAGGCATACCCTTGTTATTTCTCAACATCTCTCGATCACTCATAGTGTTTGGATCCTCACCTCGGCTTAGAATCAAGCCTCTCTATTTCTACATTTTGAGGTGGAGTTTTTGGGATCGGTGCTGCTCACTCTTCTTTATTTATTTTGCATAATCGAAAAGCTTGTCTAATCATTCATACCACTCATAAATCTTGGCCAAGTGCATGTGTACTTGATGATGGAGTCCTTGTTCAAGCATCTTTCATCTTTCCCCTTTCTCTTTCTCTCTTCTTTTTTTTTACTGAAGATAAGGAGTGTATCATTCCCTTCTTCATTTTCTTCTTCTCTTTTTTTTCAGGGGGATGAAGAGCTTTTGACAATTTGGACTTTATTGATGCTCGTGTACGTGGATGGCCATGATGAATAAGATAGCATGAACGTGAAGGCAAGAAATTCGAGCAAGCTCAAAACTTAGAAGGTAGCTATGTGGAAGCTTCAACTTGAATTTGTTATATGGCTTTGGATAGGACATTTCAAGTTGATGATAACAATGGTTGACTTAAGTTTTATTTTTCAAAAACAATCTCCAAAACCTCGAATCGGAAGGTTCAACTTCTCAAATCATCATATCATAAGAATCAATTAACGAGAATCAGGAAATCCTATTAAAAGTTCCAAGGTGATGAAATACTTTCTCATGAAATATCACAAGTATATCCAAGGTGTCATGCGCAGGGGTTCACTTTCATGAATTTTGATCAAGTTTTAAAAATTATTTAGCCAGGAATTTTATATGGGTCAAATCGTGAAAGGATCAAATGTAGGGGTTGCAAACCGTGACCTGGAGTCGAGCCGGCGAAGCTGGCCACAGGCCCAGGCCAATCGGCCCAGTATAGGCCGGCCGACCTGGCCTTGTTGCCAGGCATCCCGGTTCAGGTTCCTCGTGTATGTGATTTGCGAGATTACACAATGGGCACAGTGTAACATCCCGCTTTTTCGCTGTCTGTTACTTGTAATGAAACATCGGAGTTTAAAAATTTTTGTGGTGAATTGTTGTGAGACATGAAATATTTGTAATATAAGTCAATTGCTCTCTCTAAATTCTTAGTAATTTAATTTGTGCACGATTAATTTTTCATACTGTTGCATGTGTGATTTGGATTTTATCCGGAATCGTGGAATTCCATTTGATTTTAATTTGGAATTGTTTGAGTGTAGTTTATATTTGAATTCAAATATTTGGAATTCCATTTGATTTTAATTTGGAATTGTTTGGATTTTAATTTGGAATTGTTTGAGTGTAGTTTATATTCAAATATAAACTAAAACCTAACTCTAACTTGGACCTAACCTAGCCGGCCCAACCTTTGCCCGACACGTGGCGCCGACCCGGTGTTGAGTCGACCGCCACGTGGCTAACATGACTTTTACCCCGTTGACCAAGGCCGTGACCCCTTTGACCGTTGACCCAGTCACACTTTGACCAAGTCAACGATGACATCATCAGGACCCGTGATGATGTCATCAACCCCGTACCAAGGCCTTCGCCAGCCCGACTCGCGGTTTAATCTCGAGCCGGCAGTTAACATACCCCAGCTGCTAACTTGTGTTCTAACTTTTATTCCTTATCCGAAATGATTTATAAATCCCAAAATAGATTTAAACTTCAGAAATTAATAATAAATCAACCGTAGCTCAGAAAAATATGAAACCAGTTTCAGTATTTTTCTAAAATCATGACGAACGCGATAGAATAGAGTTTGCTGCTATTTGGATCTTTATTGATTCTTATTTGGAGTTCATTTGCTAGTAGATGTCGTTGTTTATTTGTATTTGCGTCCAATAGGATCCCCGTAGCACCCGGACTTCTTCGACGACGTCGACTACGCTGACGACGAAGATAAGGACGATACTATAGGTTCATGCCCATTCTGCTTTTTTGTACGTATTAGGCATTGCAAGTAGAATTGCTAGCACTTTATTGCATTGATGATATGTTGTTGAGCCGCATAGCCTATTTATATATCCTGATTCCTTGATCGCCTACTGCACTGCTATATATGATTGCTATGCTTGCTTGCATGTGTGGGATATAGTGGTGGTTTGAAACCTCTTGGCGTGAGTATTTTGGGGTGGGAAATCTTGGAGAGTTTTGAACCCCCGGCTGGAGTGAGCAGACATTAACCGACCTTCGGGTCGGGGCTTGGAGGCTATTGGACACCTCCTGTACTGTAGCGGGTACATGTGATATGATTTGTGATATGGATGGACTTGAGGCGTAGAGCGGCCATACCTATAATGGGTGCCGATTCGCGGACCACGATGTGGATGCGCATTTGACGGGGACTTGCTTGCTCTGGCTTAGGCCGAGTCGGTTGGACCTGGTCACAGGACTTTTACGTACGCACCGCTTACCCTTATAGGAGGGGTTCCAGCCATTCTCTAGTTAGTCAGTACCATTGATGCGGAGTAGTGTGTTAGGATTGGGCTTGCCGTTTCATGAGGGTGTGCGGAGCCTGGCTGCGTTCAGCCCTTGTTTCCGAGACTCTCAGCGCCTGTGTGGTGCTAGGGACTCACGATCCCGGATCGTTCGGTTTACTGAATGAGTCCAAGTCTGGGAATACCATCCACAGGATGGTACCGGTCCGATTAGGGAGTCGTGGTTGTGGGTTGCGTCTCGATCAGCTTGCAACCGATTGCAGCCCGAGTGGTTCCAGGTGTACACGCTCTGCAGAGTTAGAATCTATACGTATAGCCGTGTCCTCTGTCATGGACACCCCCTGTATACTGGCTTCTTCTGATTAGTGTTTTCAGACTTTCTACCTCCCCCTCTTCTAAAACTACAGGTTGGGATGAGAGCTACTAGTTCAGGATAAGGTCCGGCGTTTGCCGTTGAGATGGGAAGGGTCGGAAGCTTTCCCATCGACTCGAGAGGTGAAGGTGGTGAGGTTGAGACGGGAGTCTGGTGCGCCAGAATAGCCCGTGCTATTGTGATATAGTTGGGGATGATGATGATGGTATTTTATACTTTGCCACTGCATAGGAAACCTGAGCCCTTCCTTGATATACTTTTACCCTTTAGAATATAGGCCACTTAAAGCTTGCATACGGATGGTGACGTGAACCTATCCCATTCCTTGGGGATAGTTTGTGAGTTGCAGGTTAGGACTTAGCGTTCGAGTCCAAATGTGTTAGATGGGTAGCGCTGCTTTGCTCAAGGATGCCTGTGGATTGAAGATGAAGACTTGAAGACTTAGGTACCGATACGCAGGATTTCCGCTTGTCGCTCAGCCCGTGCGGCTTGTACTATACACGTATTTCCATATTGGTATGGATGTAAATCTCTCTTTGTAATCTAAATTCTTTGTATGACTATGATATTATGCTGTGATGAGTTCTGTACGTGATAGCTACTGATCCAGGGACTACCACAAGGGTACAGAGAGTCGGATTCTCCATTACGAAAATCCGGTTCGTCACAGTTAGTATCAGAGCCATACTTGACCCTAGCACGCTACCTTAGACTGGTCGTTAGCTTTAGAACATTCTAAACGCTCTATTTTATATACCCCCTTGATATATTTTGAAATCTGTCCCTCTTTGCCTTGAAAAATCTTCTATCTTACCTACGTCAAATCAATTCTTTCTCGTAGCCCAAGCAAGTTGAGACAGAAGGATGACAGACAGAAGATCAACAACCCCTATCATTAGAGCCTACCATTTTGATTATGCCACGACGCAGTTCTTAGGCTAGAATCCTCACTGCTTGAGTGCATGGTTCTTATCGAAACCTTGCGATTCTTTATGCTTCTTCGCCGTGAGTGTAGGAACTTTTAGTAGTTGTTTTCTTGTTTGTGCTTGTCTCTGCTTTTAGTTAGTAATCGAACTGACCTAACTAGACTTGCCCTCCACCTTGCCTTGTAGAATATGGAAGGAGAACAAGATGAAGCCAACCGAGGCCCGAATCCAGAACCGAGCCTTGTCCAAGCATTAGCAAATCAGACTCAGATACTTCAGCAAGTGACATATGCCCTAGTTTCGCAGCAAGAAACACCTGAGGAGAAGCGATGGAAGAGGATCAGAAGCTTTCTCAAGCTGAAGCCACCCACTTTCGATCAGGCCAAAGGACCCCTCGATGCCGCAGATTGGTTAGAGGAGATCAAAAAGAGATTGGACCTGACTGCTTGCACAGAGGAAGAGTGTGTGGATATTGTTACCTATCAGCTAACCGGTACCGCCAGAGCTTGGTAGATGTCACGCCCGTTTTCAGAAGAAAACGAACCATCTCATATGTAAGTCTTTAACCAAGGCAACTCACATATAATCGACAAAAATAAATATCACAGCGTGCAAGAATAAATAGAGAGTAGTAAATAGCATTATTACAAGCCAAGGATTGTCTCCATAGAATAAATAGAGTCTTTATTTAACGCTGCAAACGAAACTCCTCTAAGACCTTGAGGTTGCCTGGCAGAGACGCAGCCTAGAACTCCTGGAAATCGCCGGTGAACTCCTCAAAGCTCTCCACGTCTGAACAAATCCGGATCGGTCGTTGCAAAAATAAATGAACAAGCGTGAGCACATGCCGTACTCAACAAGCTAAAGATAACGAGATGATATGCAAGGCTTAAACAAGGATAGGCTGAAGGTTTAAGCATTTAGCATTTTAATTGATCAAATTTTAATTAAGCAAGCTTAAGTATAAGTTTATACCACCCACAATTAATGAATAAAATAACATAAAGATGAGAGCCTCAACATAAAGTAAATGATTTGAATAAAGTTCCGATAAATTAAATATGTGAGTGTCCAGGCCGCTCGTAACCGTGAGCACGGCTATCATGATAGTTTTTTATTAACCTTGCAAGGTTTGTACAGCTTTACCCAGCAGAAGTGTCACCCTTTTTGCCCGAGGTTTGCAAGGCCCCATTAGACACTTCCTTTGGTGAATGGCCAGGGATCCACTACGAGACCGTTACGAAGCTTCCCTAACAAGTGACAACCCGCTAAGGTTCCAAGCCGAAGCAGGCATAACCCTCTCTGATGAGTGCTCCTTAGCAAAGGCCGCTCCTCAACAGGGCCGGGCTATACACCGTCAACGCTTCCCCTCTTGCCCAGTCCAGGTAAGATTGTCCCAAGCTAGAGTCACTAGTTAATAAGTCAAGGCCAGAGCCCATTAGCACTGCGGTTGTACGGTATGTCCCGGGTGGTTCTCCATGTTTCCGATTAAATAAATGATCTTGTTACCGAGGCATAACGTAATAAAATCAAGATTTACATAGGGTTCAATTAAACAGTAGAGCACTAGCAAGATCTACAGCAAATTTATTAACCCAAGGTAAAGGCATGATAATCAGGATAGGGTGGCTAGGCATGTCCTTAGTAGGGAAACCCATCAAAATTAAATAACATGCAACTATGGTCGGTTGAACATAAAAGTAAGTTCTTAATTTAAATAGGACAAAGCATGACCAAGGCGACTTGCCTTCAGCGAACCCTTGCTGCTGCCCGAACTCCTCGAACTCCTCGAACTCCTCTCCCGGGAAGTCAGCAAAGCGCGGATCGTCTACCGGTACACACATGCACAAGCAAAAGAAATAATAAGAAAACAGTACAACAATCATAAGAAACCAACACATGGTCCACACATATAGATTGTACATAAAACGACGATTCCAACGATATCTTGAACGCGCAAAACGGAGTTAAGATGCAAAAGTTATGATAAAAACAAGATTAGGGGCTTGCTGGTAAAGATCAGGAACTTCCAGGGGCCTAAACGTAATTAAAAGGACTAAACCGTAAAGATTTTAGAACTGCGCGAAGTAAAGATGTAAATAAGAAGAAAGCCAGGGGCTTTCATGCAAAACGGCAGACGGCGGCGGCGGTCTTGACGGCCGGCTGACGCCAGCGCTGACGGCGTCAGTGACGTCAGCACGACGTCGGCGCGTGGCGGCGCCGTGGACCGCGGTCGTAGGACCCGGTCCACTGGTCCACGGTGGACCGAGGCGAAGGGGTGCGCCGGGATCTAATCTCGGCCGCTCGTCTCCGATCGATGGCTGGCGGCTGCTCCGGCGAGGTCGCGGCGACGGCGGCGGCGGCGCCATGGCCGGCGAGCGGCGGCGCACGCGGAAAAAGCGCTAGAGGGCACGGAAGAGCGCGCGGAGCGCACCAAACCAACGCGGAGCTCCTCGCGAGGCTTACCAAAGCGACGGCGAGCTCGGAGACGACTCGAGGCGGCGGCGGCGCTCGGCTAGGGTTTGCGGAGCGGCGGCGGCGCGCGGGGAAGGGCTAGGGCACAAGGGGGCGAGGGAAAAGGCGGCGCACGCTTTAAATAGGCCGGGGGGACGCCTTGGCGTGCGTGCCACGCCACGTGGCGACGCCCAGCGGGGATGACAGGTGGGCCCCGCCGGTCAGCGGCTCGGACGAAAGCGGACGGAGGCGCGGGCGCGTGCGAGCGGAGAAGGCAGAAAAACGGCAGCGCGGCCGCGGGCGCGAGCGCAAGGCGAAAGCGGCAACACGCGTGGGCGCTTTCGACGCCGCGCGCGGGGAGCAAGCGGGCTGCGCGGAGCTGGGCCAAGCTGGGCCGCGGCTGCTGGCGGGCTGAGCGGAGCGAGAGAGGGGCGAAGCTGAGCGGGCCGCAAAGATCAGGGGGCAAAAGTGAACTTGCTGAATTTAAACAAAACAACATTCAAACAAACTTGAACCCAAACACAATAAAATAAATATGCAGCAGCATGAATGCAACAATGCAACCTACTTTATTTTAATTTGAGAAAATGTTTTCCAACACACATTTAATTCGAATAAATTCTAGAAAATCCTTAAAAACCTTAACTGAGCACGAATAAATTCTAGAAATTTTTATTAATTGAAAAAGTTGAATTTTAGGATGTTACAAACCTCCCCCCCCCCTTAAGAAGAATCTCGTCCTCGAGATTCGGATGGATTATCGAAGAGATCTGGAAATTCTGCCTTCAATTCATCCTCTCGTTCCCAAGTTGCCTCATCCTCTGAATGGTGACTCCACTGCACCTTGCACATGGTAATTGACTTGTTCCGCGTAACTCTCTGTAGTGTCTCCAAAATTCTGATAGGTCGCTCATCATAAGTCAGATCATCGGACACATTCAACTCTTCCAAGGACAACTGCTCCTCTGGTACCCTGAGACACCTTTTCAGCTGAGAGATATGGAACACGTCATGCACATCCGAGAGTCTGGCTGGCAATTCTAACCGATAAGCAACTTCTCCCATCCTCTCTAGTATCTTGTATGGGCCAATAAAACGGGGTGACAACTTCCCTTTTACTTTAAACCGGCGCATGCCTCTGACGGGTGACACCTTCAAATATACAAAATCACCTTCCTCAAAGGTCAAAGCTCTGCGGCGTGTATCAGCATAACTTTTCTGCCTTGATTGCGCTGACCTCAGATTTTCCCTTATCATCTGCACTTGCTTCTCAGCCTCTTGTAGAACCTCTGGTCCAAACACTTGACTTTCTCCAGCCTCATTCCAGAAGAGAGGCGTTCTGCACCTTCTCCCGTACAAAG
>WEIB01000979.1:0-23204 GCA_015476505.1 Urochloa ruziziensis | reverse complement strand
CAGGGGGGGCGGTTTTAAACCGGCCCTGGGGGGCGGTTAAACCGCCCCTGTCAGCCCACACAGGCCCAGCTGCCCAAGTCCGCCTCGTCGAGTCCTCGGTCCTTGGTTTTGAGGCCCAAACCAAGGGAAACCGTCCACCGATGATTTTGTGGCCAAATCACCAAACCCCGCGCGCAAACTTCGGTTGTTAGCCGCCACCTTGCGCCGGCTTCTCGTCCGCGTACGAGCTTCGGTTGTGAGCCGCTACCTCGCACCGGAACCACGTCCCCTTGCTCGTTCTTACCAGCATGCGAACCGCACTTGATCCACTGGCCATCGGGTCCTTCCAACCAAGCCTACTTGTCTCTTCGCTCCTCGGAGGCCGCCATGGCTAAGACCTTTCGCGCCTGTTCTTCACCTGCACCAATGCAACCAAGCCGCATTCTACACCTGCAATACTTAAGCCAAGGGAAACGTCAATCCACACCACGTTGTCAATCACTCATCACACCAGGAAGCGACCATCCACCGGTCCTCGGACACACCGGGTCCTCAGTAGTTAGCTACTCGTTACCCCAGACAAACTATCGATACCTAACCTGATCTGCTTCGACGGCTAGAACGGGAAGAACTCAGAACGGGGTGAGAAAGGGGTTCTTCCAGGCTCAGCACTACTGTTATGAGTACACCCGAACGTGGTGGAATACAAAGGACGGACAGGGCTGTCACCACCTGCCGCCTACCACTGTAGTTCCGTGGGGTGCAACACAACCTGAGATGACTAGCCAGCACAGGCACCACGCCTATGCTTTCAGTCACTGACCTCCACCCAACGCGAAGGGCTATAGAGGAAACCCCAAACAAGAGTCGCTGTCACTCGCGCAGACCCAGGTACCCGCAGATCAAAGATAAATATGATAACTTGCTGAAAGTAATTTGTAAACTAGCGAAGTACTAAAGACAAGGGACCGAGGACTTACTGAAGATAACTCTTGAATATATTCCTCGGGGGCGGAAATGTCGAGACGAGACCGAGAGAGAAATCCCGGACTCTCTCTACAAAGCTCGGCTGTCACCCGAGCAACTCACCCACTCTCTCCCTACTCTACTCTAAAGATGAGAACTCAACCTCACTAAGCTACTCTTCTCTCCTTTGGATGAATTGATGGATGATCTCTCAAGGTGAAGGAGGGTCCCTTTTTATAGCTTCCAGGGGCGGTTGCAGGCGTCAAGTGTAAGCTAATGCTCTGCTTAACTGCCACGCGAAGGGGGACAGGTGGCGGCCTCTGGGGAGGCCGGCCGGCCTAGGCCAGGCCGATCGGCCTGGCCTTGCTGCCCCGTGGCACCGCCTTCTTCAGGGACGCTCTGGATTGCACCCTGAGGTCGGTAACGGTTGCGTTGGATTGAAGCTGTCCGAGAATCCCATGTTGGTGGGCCCTTCAATCCATGCAAATGTAGCTTAGGCCTTTCGGTTCTTTGGATCAAACCGACGTTGATCTCACGTCTCATGATCTTCTGACTTGTGTTTGTGATCATCTGGATCAAGGACGTGGCAATTGGCCACAGAAGGGGGCCGGCCGGCCTGGCATAGGCCGGCCGGCCTGGCTTTGTGTCAACCATGGCTCATCTTTTGCTTGCTTGCTCCTGCACTCACAAATTATACAAAACTTGTGGAACTCATTAGAAATAATCAATTTTACTTTGTTATGAGCAAGATGAGCCTGAAATGTGACGGAATGTTGGTGGTGAAACCGTATCGTAACGACCACCAACAGTCCCCACGGCCCTCGAACGCACCACGAGTGCGGCGCCGACCGCGCCTTGCGGCTCCGTGCGGAGCTCGCCGCCGGGGGCACGCGTCGCCGCCCCGTGCCGCCTCCTCGCCACGCGTCTAGCCGGGGAAGCGCTGGTGAGACTCCGGAGCTCACCCCCCGGGCTATAAATAGTCACGGGCGCGCTTCCTCAGAGCCCCATCCCCGCTCATAAGCCCCCGCACCACACACGCAGGCTCGCCGGCGCCAGCCGAGCGCGAGCTGCCCCACCGCCGTGCGCGACTAGCTGAGCCACGCCGGATGCTGCGCCGCCGCACTCCGGTAAGTCTCCCCGCGCCGCTGCCCCCCTTTTCCTGCGCCGCCGGCCCTACGCCGCCGCACCCCGCGCGCCGCCGCACTCCGGCGACCCGCTGGGAGGTCCTGGCCGGCCGCTGCCACGTCCAGGCACGCCGCCGTGCTCCACGCGCAACCAGCGGCAATTACACCACCTCGCGGTGGCTGAAATCGCGCCCCGCGCCTTTTTCCCCTTTGCGCCGCCCGCCGGCCGAACTCCGGCGAGCACACGCCACCGCCACAGGCCTCGCCGCTCCGCCAGAGCATGCCCAACCTCGCCGCCGCATCCCCCTCTCCCTCTCCACCGAACCGCAGCCGTCCCCGCGGGCCGACGTGGCCGGAGTGCTCAACTCCGGCGACCGCCCCTGCTCCCGCCGCCGTGCGCCGCCGTCCCCCTCCCCTCTGCCCAGCTGGCGCCGCGTGGCAGCCACGCTGGCCACGGGCCCGCAGGCCAGCGGCACAGCCCGCCACCGTGGCAGCCACCTCACCCCGTCCCACTCCCTGCACCCGGTCCTCGTGGACCGCTGACCCAAGGAGGTCACGGGTCCACGGGCTGTGGTCCACGGGTCCACAGCACAGTGCTCAGCGCGGGCCGCGCCCCACGGGCCCCGCCTGTCTGTGTCTCTCTCCCCTGGTTAATTGCTAGGTACACCCGGCTAAATGCACACAAGAAGTTAATTCTCCGCCTTAGAGCTTTCCAAAAATTCCCAAAAATTCACCAAAAATCCAAGAATAATTCTTAAGCCTAGAAATACATTTCTTTCCCAAAAACCTCACCCACAACCCCTAGATTAAATAGTCACCTCTTTTTGGATTTAAATCCCGTTAACCCTTGATTGATGTATTGATTTGTGTGACTAACCCCAGACTCTGACCCGGAGAACAACGCCGAGGATCCAGACTACGAAGAGGAAGCAGGGGACGACCCCGACGCTGGACAAGGCAAGTCCCGCCCATATTAATAATTATGAAAATTACTTTTGCATGCTGGATAATTGAAACTGGAGAACCGGAACCTGGTTACACAGTCTTTATTTTAGACCGGGAAGTGGAAGGAAGATCCCAAGGAAGGGGATTCTGTCCTAAGAGCCACTTCGGGTCGCCACTAAGGACCGGTTCGCGGGAGAATCTTTCCATTGCCTAGTACAGTCCCGCATGCCAAAAAAGCATGGCCTTCGGGAATGCTTATTTATGTGAGGCCTTGATCCGCACCCCACTAGCCAGCTTTAGTAAACTGTCCCAAGGGGCCACGGTGGGCAATGGGACTCTTGGAGACAGACCCCGACAGAGGGCTGGGTCTGGCCGGTACGAGTCGCAGGTGACAGGGTCGGGAGGACCCGGTGGCAGAGTGCCACGATATATATTTTCTTGATGCATCAAGAATCTTTCCCCGGGAAGGTCCCTGTGTGGACGTGCGCGACTCCTACTTAGGCCCCAATAGTTTCCGTGGACAGAGCTAGGGAGTGGCTGTCTAGTGATAGACGCTGGTGGGAATGGATCTCGTAGGGCAGTACCGCCAAAGTACACGGTACGGGCTGACCGAATGCGGGACTGGAAAGTACGACCTCTGCAGAGCGACAAACCTATCTGGATAGCCGTGACTCCGGCAAGAGTCCAATTGGTAAAAGTCCCCGTCGATTAGATCACTGAAATGAGCATGACCCGCAGACTCCCCTTACTGCAGGTTGATATACCTTCGTTCACTAACCGGGACTGGTAGGGAGGTTATGCCCCTCCAGGACCAAACTTAATCTATTAAATTACTTTGGGACTTGCTGAGTACCCCTGACAGGAGTGCTCACCCTTGCTTCCCCTTCATACCAGAGAACTTCACCGAAGACAGAGCAGGCGACGAAGGCTCGGAATGGTGACGTGCTCTACCGCGATGCTGAGGCTCTACATAGTACTGGTAGTTTTATATTTTCTGAATAAGCGGAGGCCTTGAGGCCCGCTTGTAGCTTTGTACAGACTCTAAGCTGTACATTGATGTAAATTATGAATAAAAGGTTATTCGATAATGGTTTTCGATACCGCTTGTGAAGAACTACTTGCATTAGGGCTTCCAGGACTAATGCAGGTACTTGGGGAGTTCCGTTTAACGGGCGTGCCCCACAGGCGTGCACGTCGACCATCATGGACCGCCTCTGCTCCCTGGGTGGCTACCTCGCTCCTGAGCAACCCTCCGCCGTGTGGATCCCGCCGCAGGAGAAGGACCGGCAGCGGCGGAGGTCTGCCACTGCGGCGGCGGAGCCCGATGGAGCGGCGACGTTGAAGGGCATGGAGAAGAGGGAGCGGATGGCGGAGGTGGAGACGCACCAGCGTGGCGGCGGCACACGGACCAGAGGAGGAGAAAGAGGAGAAAGAGAAAAAAGAGAGGTGGGGCCCACGGGTGGGTGGAAATAGAGGGCCTCCATTCCTAGGGGCCCTGTATCGAAATTTGGAGGTCTCTACAAAATAGTAGCTCGTTTAGGGGTCCGTCTGGAGTAGTTTTTTTCACTTGAGGGACTAAAATAGTAATATAGCAATAGAGTCCTATTTGAGGGCTAGCCTGGAGTTGCTCCTAGCAGGTAGCAGCACAAACCCGGTTGCTACTATACTGCATCGATTGATCGACATGAGCACTGACCACATGAAACATTTATAAGTGCCCGGCCATTTCTTAGAGTAAGGGTCAAAATTAAAGGTGTGCCGAACTTACAAATAGAGACGGTTACTGTAGTACGACAACCTAGTAATTGCATTTTCAGGCGCGGCTTAGGTCATCCCCAACCCCTTCTAGTAGGATAGTTTACATGGCATTAACGAGGTTGCCACATAAACAATTTGACGACATGACAAGAGAGTTATTGAAAAAAGATAGACATGGTTTGCTATACAAGAGGTCATGTCTACACAAGAACCAAAGAAAAAAAAGAGTGATAGGGTGAGGAAAGGAGAGAGAAGAAAAGGGATTGGAGGAGATTTAGTTTCTTCATTTATCTTAGAAACTATGCATCGAGAGGTATTGTCTACACGTAGTTTCTTACTCTTTTTTTCCTTTAGACACCACCCATAGACACTATGGGTTGGGGGATGGGGTGACCTGCTCAGAAAATGACCATTTCTAGGGGCGGACGACCCCATCAACTGCCCAAGAAAATGGGGGTCATTTCTAGGGGCGGGCAAGCCTATAACCCGCCACTAAAAATGAAAATGATTTTCAAGTGCGTGTGACACCATGGCACGCCCTAAAGTATAATTCCACGCAAATAAATTCATAACTTCTTGCATATGATCTCGTAAAGACAAGACCTAAAACTTTATAGTTGATAATTTTTTTGTGTAAGATTGTTTAATACTCTAAAATATTATTATAATCTCTCTAACCTTGAAATATATAGTTTTATAGGCTCGCTATCAAACGGTCCAAAGCGTGCTATTTGTTGGGCGGGCCCATGCAGGATTGGAGAAGTGGGCCCGTGCTTGGCTTTGTGCGGTGCTGTAGACGGCTCATGAGAAGGATATGATCTCACATGAAAATAACTTTTTTATGAAAATCGTGGATCTCGACAATACCTAATTTGTATCAAAGTATATTACATATATAAAATATTGTTAGAACATTTTAGCAAGTGTATGGATAAAGTGTGTACAAATTTTAAATGTTATCCATATATGAATGCATGAGTATATGTGTTGGTACGTGAATGAGTTAATGGATGTATTTTTTTAAATACAAATTTTTTCATGCCATCTCGATTGAATATAAACTTTTTATCAAATTTGTAGAGCTCGATGAGATGACAAATTTTATAGTTTACAATTTTTGCATTTGAGAACATTTAATAGATCAAAAGTTAATTCTAAAAATTGATTTGCGCAAAAAAGTCGTAACTTTTTATACGATCTTGTATGAAGATAAATTTTATATTAAAGTTGTACAGCTTGATAGTATCTAAAACTTTGTATTACCTCAGTTCCGAATTATAGTTCATTTAACTTTTTTCCACAAGTATGACCAGTCCTTATTCAAAAAATTGTTCAATAATTACTTAAATTTGAATATGTTTGTACAAATTTTTTGAAAAAAATGAACAATCAAACATGGGGTCAAAAGAGTCAAACGAACTATAATTTGGAACGAAGGGATAGTTGAAATTTTTTATTTAAAATTATTTAATATTTGAAAATATGATTGTAAGTTATCTAATTTGAAATATTAAATTCTTAAAATTTTGAAATCACCTCAGGTGTAAATAAGTTCTATACCAAAGTGGTAGTGCTTAACAAGATCTAAAACTTTGCAGTTAACATTTTTTTGACTTGAAATTGTTGAGGTGTCTAAAAATCTGTTAGAAGGAGGTGAAAGAAACACACATACTCTCTTTGTATAGGAAATAGATGAAGTTTTGGACAAGCTTTTAGTCAAACATTGGGAATATAAATCACGAATAACTTTTAAGTAGTTGAGTTTGGAAATGTAAAAACCATATGAATAGATTTGTCTTGAGAAGTATTTTTAAAAAAGTATACATATATTACTTTTTAATAAATATTTTTGTAAAAATAAGAAGTCAAAGTTACGTTTTGGAGACCGTGTCGTTGTCCTAAACATCATCTAATACCAATATGGAGGGAGTATTGCCATATCAGCAATCGTTGTCTCCAAAAGGAAGCTCTCCCATTGGCTGAATGCTCCCTCTCTCTTGTTCACCGACCCCCCTCTGCAAGTCCCACCATATTCCCTATCCTTTTTCTTCTCTCTTTCTAACCTTTTCTCACATATCCTCTCCCTCTCCCCCTCTTCTCTCCCCATGCTTTACAGCCGGCTTCGGCGAGGGCTGTCCCTGGCGACGCAGGCGGCGCGCGGTGATCGGGCCAGGCGCATAACACATTACAGAATCACGGAGACTACAAATTTCAATAATCATAGAAAACAAATGTGTTACTCTAAAGATTGTGTTTCAATACCTATGGTGTGTAGTAGTGAATCTCAGACTAACTGCAGTAAATAAAAGAGTCAAGCAAATTCAGAGCAGTGGTTAGACACACAAAACATTCTTTTGAATATGAGTTTGTTAATATCAAAACACTAGAATTAGACACACAAAACATTCTTTTGAATATGAGTTTGTTAATATCAAAACACTAGAATTTATATATCAAACTCATATTGACTTCACAACTCGCAAAATAAATGAGTTCACGGACTCACTCAAACAAATTCGCAATTGACTTTACATCTCCCGTAACCGTTACATAATTATAATATCAATGATACATCATTTATCGAATTTGTAGGTTCCTCTTTGGACCAACTTTTTGTGCTGCAGCGGGCTTTTTCTTTGGAGTCATATTTTTTCCTGGAGCTGCAGTGGACTACTGGCCATCGTCTCTTGAGTACTTGTGGTGGTTTGGGAAGAAGTGCCCATTCCCAACAAGAAAGTAATAAGGCTGCTATACATGCATATATATGTTATGATATTTAGATAAATATTTTTGTTCCTCATTTGTACTACTATAATGCTGAACAGCTATTTATCACTGATGCTAAGCATATTTAGCCCTAAACCTTGCATAGTCTGTAAAGGTGGTCGGCGTCTCGAAGCGAGGGTCAGTGCGAGCCATGGCTCACCCGCAGTACATTCCACAGTTGTCGGTGCGAGAACCCACAGGGGGTCCAAACACCTGCAGAAATGCGCTGTGTCCCGTCTCTCGATGGTCGATGCAGAGGCAACACGATGACACGAGGTTTATCCTGGTTCCGATCTTTCGATCGTACGTCCAGCAGGGTGTGCGTTCGCACTGTATTGCCTTGCACCGGGGTGCTCGTAGTAGGGGGCTACAAGCGTGGCAGGAGAGGAGGATGAGCCTCCAAGTACCCTGGAACGAATGGGAGGTTGAATGTTACGTTCTGATGAACTTGGCGATGAATGAGCGGGTGAGCGAGCCTCTCGTTTCTAGGGGGCTGTCTCCTCCTTTTATAGTCCAAGGAGGGACAGTTACAATAGAGAAGGTATAGTGCGTAGCATAGTGGCAGCGTACGACGGGGTATGGTCGCGGGCATGGCTCCCGTCCTGGCATGTATTGTCAGATTGCGTGACTTGGTCCGGCGCACAGGGCTTCAGTACATGGCGTGGCATCCCCTGTACATGACATGGACTCCCTGTGCTCCTAGTCTTGAGGGCTCGCGTCGTACGGCATCGTCCAGCACAGCAGGCCGTACACCCTTTCGAGGGCTCCCCATGCCCGTTCGAGGGGCTCCCGTACCGGAGTTGGCGGAACAGGAGAGCGTGACAGCACAGGCCTGTCCGCACAGCACGGGCCTGCACGCACAGTGTTGAGGATGACCACACGGCTGTCAGGAGTTGGCGGAGATGACCGGAGATGGGAGGGATTCATTGCTTGACTTTTGTGTCCGAGGCCGTACAAGGTCGTTAAATGTTCTTGTCCATGGAGCAGGTGAACCGCCAGCGGGCCTCACGGATGAGAGGCGGCCTCGAGCGAGGCGGAGATGGGCTGTCGAGGGTGGCTCCGGGCCTCGAGCGGGGCCTCGAGCGGGGCGGAGTTCTGCTTCGCTCGAGGGGTGCCGGGCACCCTCGAGTCAGGCGGAGGCTTGCTGCTGCCTTGCCTAGCTTCTGTCAGGTTTACTCATTCCTGTTGTTTAGTCTGCTATTTTCCCGTCGTGTTAAGGCCCTCCCTAGGGTTGACACCGACAGTAGCCCCCGAGGCCTTGGAGGAGTGAATATTATCGTCCAAGGTCTTCTTTGAGAGCGCCTTCGTTCGCAAATAGGCGAGAGTGGTCTACTGACCCAGTCATTCGTTTCAACTGGCCTCGGCGTTATTTCAGCCGGCACCGGTAAATCACGAGGGGTTTCCATAGTTAAATCTCGCCTTGGTCATGCCCTCGAGGTTCCAGGCATGTTGCTTGATTTCGGTGTGAGGCGCCCTCTGTAGGCCAGGCCCTAACATGATTGATTTCAAGGGACTCTTGGCTTTACGTTACGACCCTCGTCACCTCGTCACGGGGAGGATTGGTGACACAGTTCCGTGCTACCCATGAGTGGGCCACGAGTCACGGTCGTGTCAGTGAGCTGGTAACGGGTAGTTCAAGTGGACGCCCGTGCCCCGTTCGCTTGGGGTTGGCTTGTGGTCCGGAGACACGTCTCATGCAAGCTTACACAAAGGTACGCCAGGCAAGGCTCAATCCCATTCGCAGGGATCGAGGGCTCGATGCACTCCCTCGTCGGGATCCTTCTAACTGGCCACCTCTGTCTAGCCTTGAACGCGGAACGAGGCATCCTCGAAAGCTTTTGTTTGAGGTTGAGCGTGCTCGTGCGTGCCCCGTTCGCCCCTGAGTCCGTTAATCTGGAGAGCCTGTCGAAACTCTCGACTTGAACCAGGCTTCGATATCCTGATTAGTAAGGCCTGAACCGTATATGCCTTACCTGCGAAGGTGTCGCGTAGGGAAATATTCCGTTGGCAACTTGACGGGGCGAGATTCGGGGTGCTCGATCTTGCAGCCGTGGCCAACGTGGCGTGGTCAGGGCGTACTGGCACGCCTTTTCAGGCGCGCGCAGCGCTAACGGGGGCGGTTGGACGAGATGTGCTACAAGACACCACGACGCCTGTCCTCCACGTTGCACCCTGCGCCTCACTTGTCAGCGACAGCGCCGAGCGCGCAGTTAACGCGTGCCCGCGGCCGCGCTCACCCGCGGTCGAGTAAATATTTCTTATAAAATAAGGGGAGAAGGAGGGACAGTTTCCCTTACCTTAGCCAAGCAGCCATTTTCTCCGCCTCTTTGTCTTTTGCGAACCCTCGAAAGCTTAGATCCAATCCACCCCTTTCTCTCACCTTCCTCCATGGTGACGCTGAAGGAAGCCGCCCCATGGAGTGCGTCCACCGCTGACAAGCAGTACCTGGAGTCGCTTGTCACGAAGGGCCTGCTCCCCAAGATCACCAACCCCGATAAGCCGGAGTGGATCGCGCCGCCGCCTTCGCACAGGGCACCGTCCCCGCCTCCAGGCTACGTCGTTAGCTTGGCGCGTCTGCACGAGCGCGGATTCGGCTCCCCTCCCAGGAAGTTCATCCGCGCATTGTGCTAGTATTATGGGGTGGAGCTTCACAACATTGCCCCTAATGCCATTTCTCAGGCGGCGGTGTTCATCGGCGTGTGCGAGGGATTCTTGGGAATCTCGGCGCACTGGGACCTGTGGATCCACCTCTTTCGCGCTGAGCTCTACACCGCCTCCGAGTTCAAGGGGGTGCGGAGACTCGTCCGTGCCGGCAGCAGTCATGCTCCAACTGCGGGAGGGCAAGAAGGACCTCTACCTTCCTACCACCATGACATCCAATAACGCGGATTGGGACAAGGGGTGGTTCTATTTGCGGAACGATGGCGACCTCCTCCCCGCCTACACCGACAAAATCGTGCGAGAGAAGCAGGATTCATGGCACTGGGGGGTATCTCCCCGGAATCGCCAGGAAAACCTCAAGGTCTACATCGAGGCGCTCCAATCCTTGGCGAGAGAAGGATTGAACGCCGCCGCTGTCATCGCCCACTTCCATCGGCGGCGGGTGGTTCCTCTTATGGAGAGGAAATTGCGCATTTTCGAGCTGACATCCGAGGCACCCTTCGAGGGCTCGAGGACGATGGAGGAACTGCTCCCCTACGAGCAAGCGGCCCAGCGGGCGCGACGAGTGGTGGAATGTACCAAGATGGACGTCCAGGATGACGCCCTCTAGGGCCTCAAGATGCGCCCTGACGAGGGCTTCCTGACATTCGTAAATGCCCTTCTTTCCTCTTCAATTTGGCCCCTGATTATGCTAAATTTCCTGAAATGCGACATGCCATGGCATCAGGGGCTATCCGCAAAGGGTACCGGTCGTCTCCTCCCCTTTCCAAGACCCGCGCGGTCAACCGCCTCCACGCCGAGCGGCAAAAAGCGCGCAAGGACGCTGAGACGCAGACGCGGCTCCGGAAGCAGAGGAGGAGGGATGCGCACGAGAAGGAGAACCGGAAGCAGGAGAGGGAAGGTATCCCCCCGCTGCCGAGCCCCGAGAGCACGCCCGAGCGAGAGGACAACGATTCGTCCGGCGACGAGGCTCTTCGAGAGCTATCCACGGCGAGGCGCCCCGCCGACGCGCCTCCGTCCGTGGCCGCGGCGCCGGAGGAAGACGCGGGCACGCAGGATGTTTCTGGCCTGATTTCTAACGAGCTCGTCCAGGTGCCCCTTGAGCCTGTCCCGCCGACAAGCGCTGGAGTCACCAGCGAACGAGCCCCCGCGAGGGAGGCCTCAGGCATACTGCAGCCCCCGCGCCGTTCCCAGAAGCGGAAGCTGAGGGGGATCAACCGGTAAGGATCATCCTGCTCTTCTAGGTTTTGATTGGTCATCGTTTGTGTGGTTGCACTGACGCTCTTTCATTTATTGCTCAGTGGGACAGCTTCTCCTGCTGCTCCTCTCCTCGCCCCCGTAAAAGCTCTCAAGACGAGGGCTCACTCGACGCCCCATATCGAGGCCATGCCCTCGCGCATGGCGCCCGAGACTGAAGCCTCGATCGTTGCTAGCTACAAGGCGGCCATGGCGAGGGGGTCGAGCAGGCACGGAAGGAGCTCGGCCCAGGAGAGGCTGCTGGTGAACGAGAACCTGGTCTCGTTGAAGCGGCGGGGCAGGGCCCTTTGGGGATGTCCATTGGCCTAAGCGTAGAGGAGGAGGAGGAGCGAACCGGGGCCGGGGCAATCGCCAGCCCCGTCGCGGAAGGGAGGACAGCGGGGCCGTCGATGCCAAAGTCGATTCCTGACATTGACGCCGCGGAGGCTGCGGCGGGCTTGAATGCACAGGATGTGATTGTCAGCCCTGCCGATGAGGAAGAGGTGGCACCGAGGTTCGGGCCACTGCCTAACGTGCAGGTGCCTTGCCCCGATGACGCGGCGCCCTTGCTCGAAGGCGGGGGTGCCGCCGCGAAAGGATCCTCGCGCCGGGGGATATCATTGCAAGGACCAACGCTGGTGCGGCTGCAGACTCGACCGCGCCTTCTGGTCGGGAGGTGGTCAAGGGTCATGGTGCGCCGGTCAACGTCGATGCTGGTGAGCGCGGAGGCGACCGGGGCACGCTCGGGCTCGATCGCCCCGGGGTTCCGGCGGAGTTCGTCAACGCCGTGGAGGACGAGAACAGGCTGTGGCTGGAGCATCACCAGCTCGGCACTAGCATCCAGAACGCCCTCTTCTCCATGCTCGAGCTTCACCAAAACAGTGGACTCCAGCTCCATGAGGTAGGTCTGCTTTCCTCTTGCTTGGTCCTTTGGTTTTCTCCTTCGCCTCTCAGTTCGCGGCACTTCTTTCCACCAAAAATTGTGAGATATGGCGGGAGCCAAGGTTTCTTACATCAGCAGCCAGCACGCCTATATACATGAGCTGGAGCAGAAGAATGCCTTGCTGGGTTCTGACATGGGGAATGACACCCGCTCGAGGGGTGACGCCCTGGTTCGCGCAGGGAAAGAGCGTGATGCGTAGTGGTCGGCGGCCGCAGAGAGAGCCCTTGAGGTGGAACGCCTGAATGCTCTGCTCCAGGAGAGGGACGTTTCTCTTGCTGCGATGCAATCCTAGCTCCTGCAAGAACGGCAAGCACACGACAGCACGCGAGCTCTGCTTCCGCTAGTAGAACGAGGCGGCTACTGCAACCGAGGCCCAACTTCGGCTTGAAGAGGCGTCGGTCACTCGCTTGAGCGAATTTTTGGTTGAGCGTAGCGTTGCCCTCGAGGTGCTGCAGTCTACAGCCCAAGAGCAAGAGACCTCGTTGGCTACCCTTCGACAGGAGGCGGGCGCTGTTCGTGAGTTGCTGGCCACAGAGAAGGAGCAGGCTGAGGGTAAGCTTCGAGCCTCTTTGTCACCCTTTCGTCCTTTCATAACTCGTACTTGTCCTATTGCTGAAAGTCTTTTTCTTTTTGATTCGGTCCAGGTTTGTGGACGACCGTGGCAGACGCGCTGGCTAGAGCAGAAGCCCTCGAGGTTGCCTACTCATCCTCGCAACAGGAGCTCGAGGAGCTAAAGGAGGCTGCCACGGCGTTGTGCCATGAGTATGAGGAGGACGGCGCCCAATCTGCAGTTCGCTAGCCAGCCGCCTGAGGTCCCTGGGTGGTCGCATCGTGGAGCGGGTGAAGAACACATTCCTCCTTGGCATCCGCAAGGCTCTGGGTGTGGTGTCGACGCACTACATCATCCAGCTTGATGCATTGGCAACGGGCTATGTTGTCGCCGAGGGTCTCGATGATGACGCGGCGATGGCCGCAGCCGACCAAGCCGATGCCAACGTAGCAGAAACGGCCGTCGCCCTCTCCATGCTTTTTGCTGATGAGATCCTTCCCGGCTCGGGTGAGGGTGACGACGAGGTCTCCACAGTGCGTACCGTCGAAGGGGATGGCCCTTGAAAGCTCTTTGTGATGGTGCCTGTAAGGCACATGTAATAAATTTCAGAGGAGAACTAACATCTCAACTTTCTCAGCGCTTGAAAATTTCGTTTTTGTGTTTTATCGTAGCGAATCTTGCTATGCTTATTGTCATCTTGGTTGTGTTACTCAAAAGGACTTTAACAAAGTTAGACTTGCCTTTCTGCGAACAGTGTAGGCCCGAACAGTTTGGCCCAAGGGTGTCGACGGGGGACGCCGTATCCCGGAGGCGTAAGCTATCCCACGACATCGCCACCCTTTGGCCTTGACCGTCCATGCCCTGCCGCTGTCACTTCTTCGTGCGCACAACCAAAATACGACAATGCAACGAAAATTTATAGAAGATTACGAGAAAAAACAGAAATAGTTAGAGGTGGAGCATTTGTTTCTCAGGGTAGCGTGCCCTGTGATAGCCCCCGAGGGAGTTTTTGGCGCACGGGGCGAAGATAAATCTCCCTACCTCGTGTGAAAAAGCTACGACCAAAATAATGGAACACGGAGCGCTGAAGAAACCGTAGGGTAGAAGGTATGGCTTAGCTTTTTTGCCGAAATGGCTCAAATGATTTGACGGGTGCCTGGCCAGGCTGTTCGCTGCCTCGATCTGTCATGGGCCCCCGACTTTTTTGCCGAAATGGCTCAGATGATTTGACGGGTGCCTGGCCAGGCTGTTCGCTGTCTCCATCTGTCAAGGGCACCCGGCCTACGTGCAGAGCGTTCAGCAAGGACCACGGCCACGGCCTGCGTGCAGCGCGTTTAGCAAGGACGCGCCGTTTCTTTTGATGCCGCCTGCCCCCTCTTTTTGACAAAAATAGTAACCTCGTGACCCTGGTAGTGGTGCACGCCTCTGTCGGGCTGCCACGCGTTGTGCGTATCCTTTCTCCGAGTGGTGCACGCCTCTGTCGTGCCACCACGCGCTGTTCTTTCATCAGGGGGCCCCGTTGGGGTCCGGCCTGTGAGCAAGGCGCGTGGGATGGCTCGTGTAGAGGGTCGAGTGCATGCTACAGAGCGGGTCACGGTGCGGGCGCTATAAATTGGCTCGGCGGTGGCGGCAGAGATTGCAAGTGTTGTAGGCTTTTCACGAGCACGATGGGTTTAGAGTTAGGAACGAAGAGGTGGAGCAAAGCTCGCCCCCCTGACTTAGTTCGAGGGTGGGCAGGGCCTTGGTGCTAGAATAATGCTAGCAAAGGAGGAGGTAAATGGAGGAGAAAAGGTGTCGGCCAGAGCCGCCCCATCTGCAACCGCTGCCTCGTCTTCCAGCTTGAGCTGGTCGATACTTAGGCAATGGTTGCACGACATAGGTGCTCTGGCCACCCGTCCACGGTGTACGGTAGCGGCACGCCCAAGTGGCAGAGTGGTCTTGCTACTAGGTGCGTGCCACGGCCTCATGGGTGCGCGTCGCAGCCTCTCTGTTGCGCCGCACGTGCCTCCGCTTCGTTGGCGAAGACCGCTCCCCTGACCGGGGCGTGCAACGAACTGGAGGTCGACGACATCCTTCGAGGCGTCGCCGTGTTGGCCGTGGAGAACTCCCCCTTTGCCTCAGTGTGTGTGGCCATGCTGATGCTAGAAGAAAACTAGCGACAGTCCTAGTGGATCTAGGGTTGCCAATGTTGAGAAATGGACATGGCCGCTTGCGTTTTTTGGCCGCTAAGCAGCGGCTTTGTATCTTGTTTGTTATACACGACCGTTCACCGGCCATGCGTGTGTTGGAAATAAAGAGCTTCCTTCATCCATTTGAGGGTGCATTACGCCTTTCTCTTCGCGAGTCAAGCGATGATCTTGATATTTCGAGTTGTACACGAGTTTTATTATCATCGAATCGTACAAACTGGTACACGGATAGGCGTGAAGTGCTTAGGGGTAGAAACGACGCAGTTGCTGGATGTTCTAGGCATTAGCGAGAACTTCGCCCCTTTCGTTAGCTAGCTTGTACGTGCCAGGTTTAAGGACCTCGGCGACAATGTAAGGGCCCTCCCATGGAGGGGTGAGCTTGTGGCGCCCTCGATTATCTTGTCGTAGCCTGAGCACCAGATCCCCCTTGTTGAAGTCTCGATGTCGCACCTTCCGTGCCTGGTATTGACGGAGCGTCTGCTGGTATCTTGCCGAGTTTAGCAATGCGACATCACGTGCCTCATCTACACAGTACAGGGAGTGTCGTCGGGCTTGCTGATTTGATTCTTCTTGATACGCCTTGAGCCTCGGGGACCCGTATTCCAGATCTGTGGGCAGGAATGCCTCAGCACCGTGAACTAGAAAGAAAGGGGTGAAGCCCGTGGCTCTGCTTGGGGTCGTCCTGAGGCTCCATACGACTGAGGGCACTTCAGCAACCCATTTCTGGCGAAACTTGTTTAACTTGTTGAAAATCCTTGATTTCAGCCCTTGCAATATCATGCCGTTAGCGCGTTCCACCTGCCCATTTGTTTGAGGTTGTGCCACAGCCGACCAATCCACGCGGATGTGGTGGTGGTCACAGAATTCCAAGAACTTCTTGCCGTTGAACTGGGTGCCATCGTCGGTGATTATTGAGTTAGGCACCCCGAATCTGTGGATTATGTCGGTAAAGAACTACACCGCCTGTTCGGACCGGATGTTGGTGATGGGTCGGACCTCGATCCATTTTGAGAACTTGTCGATTGCGACCAACAAGTGGGTGAAGCCCCCGGGCGCCTTCTGCAATGGCCCTATAAGGTCCAATCCCCATACGGTGAAAGGCCAGGTGATTGGGATGGTTCGCAGGACATGCGCTGGGAGGTGTGTCTTGCGGGCATAAAACTGGCACCCTTCGCAGGTACGCACGACTTCGATCACGTCGGCAACTGCCATGGGCCAGTAGAAACCTTGTTGGAAGTGGTTGCCCACGAGGGTTCGCACCGCCACGTGGTGCCCGCACGCTCCTGCGTGAATGTCGCGTATCAGCTGCCACCCCGCAGGAACGGGGAGACAGCGCAGCATTATCCCCGATGGACTGCGCTTATATAGCTCGCCGTCGATTATGGCGAACGACTTGGCTCGCCTGGCGATGCGCCGCGCCTCGGTTCGATCCGAAGGCAATGTGCCATGGTCGATCCAGTCTATATATTGGCGTCGCCAGTCTCGTGGTGCTAGGGATTCGTCGATTTCCATTTCCTCTACTTCGCCAGGGAGAGGCGTCCCTGGTCGGGGGCTCTCGACGCCTTCCGTCGAGGGGTCCTCGTCCGTAGGCTCGACACAAGCCTCCCTCGAGGGTGCTCGTGCAGCTGCATCCGGACGCTGGAGTTCGACGAAGGGTTTCGAGCAGTCGCGAGCGAAGACGTTCGAGGGAACCGTAATTCGCCCTGACGCAATCTTTGCCAACTCATCCGCTTCTTCGTTGTACTTAAGTGCAATGTGGTTGAGTTCAAGGCCGAGGAATTTGTCTTCGAGGCGCCGTACCGCGTGGCAGTATGCCTCCATTTTCTCGTCGTGGCAGTTCGAGTCCTTCATCACTTGATCTACGACTAGCTGTGAGTCTCCTCTGGCGTCGAGGCGTTTGATGCCAAGCTCGATGGCGATACAGAGCCCATTGAGGTGGGCTTCGTACTCAGCCATGTTGTTGGACGCGGGGAAGTGCAGCCACACCACATAGCGCATGTGTTCCCCGCGCGGTGAGATGAAGAGAAGCCCGGCTCCCACCCTAGTTTTCATTACTGATCCATCGAAGTACATGGTCCAACATTCTGCTTGTATCTGAGGCGGGGGTAGCTGCGTGTCCGTCCACTCAGCGACGAAATCCGCAAGAACCTGGGATTTGATGGCTTTACGAGGTGCGTACGTGAGCGTTTCACCCATCAGTTCCACTGACCATTTGATAATCCTACTAGAAGCATCCTGGTTGCGGACTATCTCCCCCAAAGGGAACGAGGAGACCACGGTCACTGGGTGCGCCTCGAAATAATGTCTCAGCTTTCTTCGAGCCAGCACGATTGCGTACAGCAGATTTTGGATCTGGGGATACCGTGTTTTGGTTTCCGACAACACTTCGCTTACGTAGTACACTGGTCGTTGTACCGACAGTGCATGACCTTCCTCTTCTCTTTCTACCACAATGACCGCGCAAACCACTTGGGTCGTCGCGGCCACATATAGATAGAGAGTTTCCCCGTCCACTGGAGGCGTC
The DNA here is from genome assembly GCA_015476505.1 of Urochloa ruziziensis. Taxonomy (NCBI): domain Eukaryota; kingdom Viridiplantae; phylum Streptophyta; class Magnoliopsida; order Poales; family Poaceae; genus Urochloa; species Urochloa ruziziensis. The sequence continues at coordinate 5,563 of WEIB01000979.1, read as the reverse complement.
AGAATAGGCGAACTTCAGAGCGACGCGATGAGCTTATCGAGGGCTTCCTGTGCCTCTTGGGTCAAGGAGAAGCGTTCGTACTTCCTCAAGAGCCGGTACAAAGGCAAGCCCCTTTCTCCTAGTCAAGATATGAAACGGCTTAACGACGCTAAGCACCCCAGGACCCGTTGGACTCCTTTCAGATCCCGGATTGGCCCTATTCGCTCGAGGGCAGCGACTTTCTCGGGGTCGGGCTCGATGCCTCGCTGGGAGACTATGAAACCCAACAACATGCCTCGCGGCACTTCGAAAACGCACTTCTCCGGATTAAGCTTCACACCACCGGCCCGGCGGGCCTCGAAAGTGGCACGTAAGTCATTAACCAAGTCGTCCTCCTTCTTGGATTTTACAACGACATCGTCGACATATGCTTCCACAGTGCGCCCGATCTGGTCTCCGAAAACCCGAAGCATACATCGCTGATATGTAGCTCCTGCATTTCGAAGCCCAAACGACATCGTAGTGTAGCAATACATGCCGAAGGGGGTAATGAAAGAAGTTGCAAGTTGGTCGGATTCCTTCATTTTTATTTGGTGGTAGCCAGAATACGCATCAAGGAAACAAAGAAGTTCACACCCCGCGGTGGAATCTACAATTTGATTGATTCGTGGCAAAGGAAAAAGAACCTTGGGACATGCTTTGTTTAAACCAGTGTAATCTACACACATCCGCCATTTACCATTCTTTTTCTTAACTAATACAGGATTAGCTAGCCACTCGGGATGGAAAACCTCCTTAATGAATCCGGCCTACAAGAGCTTGTGCAGCTCCTCTCCGATCGCTCGACGCTTCTGTTCGTCAAAGCGTCGAAGACGTTGGCTCACTGGCCTGGAGTTGGGCTGGATATCAAGGGAGTGCTCGGCGACCTCCCTCGGCATGCCAGGCATATCCGAGGGGCTCCACGCAAAGATGTCAGCATTAGCGCGGAGGAAGTCGACGAGCACCACTTCCTATTTGCGATCGAGGGTAGAGCTGACCCTTAACACCTTGCCATCAGGGTCGTTGGGGTCGAGGGGCACGTCTTTGGCTTGCTCGGCAGGCTCGAAGTTGCCAATATGCTTTGGCACGGGGTTGTAGATTTCGTGCGCCAACTTTTCCAAATGAGCCACGCAAGCTTCGTCCTCAGCGAGCGCCTCAGCACATTCGACGCACTCGACGTCGCATTCGTAGGCGTGCTCAAACGAGGGTCCCACAGTGATGACTCCCTTTGGGCCTAGCATCTTCATCTTGAGGTAGGTGTAGTTCAGAACGGCCATAAACTTGGCATAGCACGGTTGCCCAAGGATGGCGTGATAGGCTCCCCGAAATCCCACCACCTCAAAAGTAAGCACTTCCTTGCGGAAGTTGTCCGGCGTCCCAAAGTAGACTGGCAAGTCGATCTGCCCAAGGGGTTGGACCCGCTTTCCTGGAGCGACGCCATGAAACGGCGCCTTGCTCGGGCGTAGCTGATCCTTGCCGATCCCCAGGAGCTCCAGGGTGGGGGCGTACATGATGTTTAGGCTGCTGCCTCCGTCCATGAGCACCTTGGAGAAACGTGTGTTGCCAATGACGGGGTCGACGACGAGCGGATACTGCCTCGGATTTGGAATGAAAGCAGTGTGATCCTCTCTGCTGAAGGAGATGGTATCCTCCGACCAGTCAAGGTACTTTGGGGCCGCCCGGTGCACAACAAGGACCTCTCGACGTTCGCGCTTGCGCTGTCGAGGCGTCATGTTGACCATGGCCCCTCCAAAGATGAAGAACACGTTCTCCACTTGAGGGAATCCGTCCTTGTCCTTGTCATCGGCATCCCTCTTCGCGTTGTCGTCCTTCGCGGCCACGCGATTGTAGTATCTTTTTAACATCTCACACTGCTCAAGGGTGTGAGTGACCGGGCCTTTGTGGTACGGGCACAGCTTCTTGAGCATGTCGTCAAAGATTCCCGGGCCTTGAGGATGGTCTCTTGGACCTTTGCGGGCGGGGTCCGTCGCGAGGGCCTCGTCGAAGTCGTCGTCGGGTTCTTGTCCTCGCGGCGCTTGATGTGCCTTCTTGCCTTTCTTCCCCTGCTTTAGCTTTTTCGCGGGGGCCTTGAGCTTACCGCCCTCCGCGGGCGTTTCTTCCACGCGCTTCCCCTTCTTGTCGACAAAGTTGGCGCCCTCTGCCTCTTCACCAGAGGCATAGCGTCTGGCGATGTCAAACAACCCACTGACGGTAGTGGGAGGTTTCCGCCCGAGCTTGCGCACCAACCCTCGATTCGTCGTGCCCAAGAGGAAGGCATGGAGCACCTCCGAGTCACCGACGTTCGGGAGGTCAGTGCAGCACTTGGAAAAGCGGCGGATGTAATCCGTCAAGGTCTCGTTAGGCTTCTGGCAACACTGTTGGAGATCCCAGGGGTTTCCTGGGCGCACATAAGTGCCTTGGAAATTGCCCACGAAGGTGTTGACGAGATCATCCCAATCGTGGATCTGATCCAGAGGCACCTGCTCCAACCATGCTCGCGCAGAGTCCGCGAGGTGGAGGGGCAGGTTACGGATGATGACCGCATCGCTGGACGCGCCACCTAGCGTACACGCCAGGCGGTACTCATTAAGCCAAACTCGAGGGTCGGTTTGAGGACCCGGTGTGTCCGAGGACTGGTGGATGGTCGCTTCCTGGTGTGATGAGTGATTGACAACGTGGTGTGGATTGACGTTTCCCTTGGCTCAAGTATTGCAGGTGTAGAATGCGGCTTGGTTGCATTGGTGCAGGTGAAGAACAGGCGCGAAAGGTCTTAGCCATGGCGGCCTCCGAGGAGCGGAGAGACAAGTAGGCTTGGTTCGAGGGACCCGGTGGCCGGTGGATCAAGTGCGGTTCACATGCTGGCAAGAACGAGCAAGGGGACGTGGTTCCGGTGCGAGGTAGCGGCTCACAACCGAAGCTCGTACGCGGACGAGAAGCCGGCGCAAGGTGGCGGCTAACAACCGAAGTTTGCGCGCGGGGTTTGGTGATTTGGCCACAAAATCATCGATGGACGGTTTCCCTTGGTTTGGGCCTCAAAACCAAGGACCGAGGACTCGACGTGGCGAAGATGGGCTGCTGGGCTGTATGTACCCGGCAGAGCCGAGTTGAACAACTCGGCAGTGCCGAGTACATGCACCCGACTGGGCCGGCCCAAAACTCGGCGTCGAGGAGCTTCGATCTGGAGGACACGCGGCGTGACTGCAAGGCTTGCGTCGGAGGGAAGCTAGCTTGCAGTGGAAGGTGCCCGAGCTGGAAAATATCTGAAGATCAAATGTCAAATTTGCCCCTGAGGGGTATGTATCACTTAGGGGTAGTTTAGTCTTTAGAGCACCACCACTTGGACTACTGATAGCCCCTTCCAGGGCTGGTGGCTGCCATCTCTTAAGTTATCTTTTATTTGGCTTGTTTAGTTTTTCCTCTTCTCTTCATCCTCTCCACCTAGAACTACTCCGAATCTTTCTTAGTTTTGTATAGGTGAATTCATGGTGATGTGATGGAGTTTGTGCTGCTCATCTTTGTGCCATGATTTGATTTCCCGAGCTCCCTTTCCTTTTCTATTTTCGTGGGTATTTTCGGAGCTATTTTTGGGGGATTTTCGTTCTTCTCTTACTAGGGCATTTTCTCTTGGATTTCTTTGGAGGATTCACGTATGAGTGCCTTGTGCCTCTTTTGCTGGTGATCCTTTGCCCCCAAGCGTCGAGAATCGCTTTAGATTTGAGATTTTCGGGATGAACTTGATGTCATGGTGTTCATCACGAGATCTGAGTTTCCGGGAGTTGTACTGAGTTAGAGGCCGAGATCTTTTGGGAAAACACTCCACTGGAGGTCTAGATCATCTGACCAAAATCTCGCCTCAAGAGCTCAAGCCGTTTGGGAGATCCATCCTCGAGTTGACTTTGGGGCTGTGCTGTTTGCGTGTACCCGGCACTGCCGAGTTGTGAAAACCGGCACTGCCGAGTACATAGACTCGAGGGGTGCTTTTGTGCAGAGTGTATTCGGCAGTGCCGAGTTCCGAAAACCGGCAGTGCCGAGTACACACACCCAGTGGCTGTTTCGGTGAAGTTTTTGGATCGAGGATTCTTTCTGTGTTTCCGCTGCATGTTTCTTGTTCCTAGGGTCAGTAGCATCTCAGTTGCTACGTGATCTTGGCAAGATTGTGATACGAAGTCCGGAAGTGATTTTGGGGTGAAAGCCGGATTTGGAGAAGAAAATTTTATCGGCTCCCATTCACTCCCCCCCTCTCTGGTCGCCGTTTCGGTCCTTCAATTGGTATCAGAGCCGGTTACGGGTCTTTGCGACTCTAACCAGTCTAAGATCCAAAGATGGCGTACCAAGATCGGGGTTCCGGGCCTCCGCACTTCGATGGGAAGAACTACCCGAACTGGGTTGCGCGTATGGGCGCTTTCTTGCGAGGCAAAGGAAAGTTGCTGTGGGATGTGACGAAAGATGAAAACTATGTCAATCCCACCAACTTAGATGCCCAGGATGCAAAGGATAGATTTGAGGCGAATGCCCGAGCTGTTGACTACTTGTTCCGTGCTTTGTCCGCCGAGGAGTTTGAGCGTGTTTTGGGCGAGGACCTAGCTAGCCAGATCTGGCAGAAGCTCAAGGTAGCCCACGGTGGTGATAGCCATGTCAAGGCTAGGCTTTTCTCGATGTACAGGAGAGAGTATGAGAATTTTGCTCATTTGCCTGGAGAGTCGGTTGATGCTTTGTTTCAGCGTTTCACTTCGATTGTCAACAACATGAAAGCCAACATTACCGTGCTCCCATACTCGGATCATGACCGAGCTATCAAGCTCCTGCAAGCACTTGATAGATCCGTGTGGGGTGCCAAGGTTGAGGCGATCATGGAGTCGGCAAACTATGAGACTCTTTCTGTTGACGAGCTTTTCTCGAAGTTGAAGTCCTCTGAGGTTGACAGGCAGTTGCTTGCCAAGGCTAAGAGTCCGACTGATCCCCATAGTCTGGCTCTAGTCGGTGGTTCTGGATATGGACATGCTAACACTCCTAGACACTTTGCTTTGTCTTCTCTTGTGTCCCTTCCAGATGAAGAGTATGAGGTGCTGAGCGAGGAGGATCTCGCGTTGCTCACGAGGAGGTTCGAGCGGATGTACCAGAACCGCAAGGGTTCGAGGCGTGCGGGGAGTACGTGCTACAGGTGCGGGAAGATGGGCCACTTCATCGCCGAGTGCCCCGAGGAGGTCAAGAACGACTACAACCGCAAGCACCGCCCGCGAGACGACCACAAGCACCGTCCCAAGGACGAGTACCGCTCCAAGAACAAGAACAAGGACGAGAGAAGATCCAAGAACAAGCACGGTGGACACAAGAAGCACAGATCTCGAGCGATGGTGGCAGATGCGAGCGACATCGACACAAGCTCCACCAACACCTCGTCAAGCTCAAGCAGTGAAGATGAAGGCCGCGGCCACCGCAAGGAGAAGAAGAGCTTGAACCGCAACTTCAACGGCATCTCCTTCGCCGCCGTCGACTACTGCACCATGGCACACGACTCCGTGAAGAGCAAGGATGACTCCGACTC
>WEIB01000976.1:0-24439 GCA_015476505.1 Urochloa ruziziensis | reverse complement strand
CCCCCAGCTCCACCAAGTCCTGCTCCAGCATCACCGACCGTATTGCCAACTCTTCCCCGGGGCAGCCCCCAGCCTGCTCCTGTGATTGAGCAGACTGCGGCGATGGAGGGGCCCCAGACTCCAGAGGTCGGAGTTGCTCCTGCAACGGTCGTGGCTCCGGGTGGTGGTGCCGCCATGACTCCTCTGGCGGAGTTCAGGTCGCTCCATCGTCGTATGGGACTGATAGCCGAGGTATTCCTGAGCCACCTTTCTTGTTTAGGTAGAGTACCGAGTGGTACACTTGTTTGTTGTGTCATCTGATTGTCTTTTGTAGGAAATAGCTGCTGATGCCGAGGCCAAAACCTCAGAGATTCAAAGGCTTGCTCCTGCAGCCGCTAAGGCCGACTCCCTGGTGACCCGAGTGGCTGAGCTTGAAGCCGCTGTGTCCCAACGCCAGGCCGAGTTGGAGGAAGCCCGGCGCACCAACCGCGATCTTCGCGGAGAGGTGGATCAGGTTAAGCTCAACGAAGCCCAGGCCGCACAGGAGCTTAGAGGTATGCTATTCTTTTTTATGTCAGACGTGAACATACTGTCCAGATCTGACTTTCTGTAGATTATCGGGTCCGGATTATGGCCCAATTTGCAGAACTCACTGCCAAAGTGACTCGTCTGGAAGGCGAGGCGGAGGCGCTGCGCACCGAGAAGTGCGCGCAGGAAGATGTTGTTCGAGTGGTGGCGGAGGAGATCGAGCCGGAGGCAGCATCGTCTTCAGCTTCTATCCTCGACCGCACTCGGGCGCTTCCACGCTTCTTTCGGCGCCAGCTTCGCTCCATCAGCCAGGCCAGTTGCGAACATGTCTTGGCCGTCCTGAAGTCTCTGTTCCCATCATCAGATCTGGAACCACTCGGCAGCGGGTATGCTGCTGGCACCTCTGAAGATGATGTGAGCAGACTGCTGCTTGAAGTGGAGCCGATCGCCAATGTTTTGTCTAAGGACGTTGTCGATGACTCTGATGATGCAGCCCTTTCTGGTGGTGGTGACCCTGCAAGTTAAATTTGATAGAAGATCTGTAGTATGTGACAGAAGTGGAACTACTACTCCCTTTCTTATTGTATATAAGTTTTTATGGAACTACTACTCCCTTTCTTTCTGCGCTGGCCCTAATTTCTGAGTGGTTGACCTGTTACGGAGTAGATTAGCCTTGTTGGTCTTAGTCTCATGCCGCCGAGCTTTGTCGTGCGTGTAGAGCTTTAACTTGGCGAGTACTTTCCCCCACGATTTAAAGTTTGTTCCACTCATACTTTATTTGCGTGACGCGAAAGAGAAAATTCGAGTAGTAGATGTGATGTATATGGGAGATGAAATCAACTTTATTGATAACTCATATGACATTTATAATTCTGCCGAGTCGAGACTGGGGATGATTATCCACCAAAAAAAAATCACTCGGGAAAACATATCTTAATGAAAAAAAAGAAAGATGAATACATAACTGAATCAGGCGTAGAAACGCTGTAGGTGCTCGATGTTCCATGGATTTGGAATGTCTACGCCGTCTTCCGTCATAAGGCGATATGAGCCTGGGCGACTCACTGACTTGACGATGTATGGTCCTTCCAGGGGGACGCAAGCTTGTGCGCGCCCTTGGTGTCTTGCTTCCTCCTCAGAACCAAGTCGCCTGCTTCAAAAGACCTCTGCTTGACGGTTCGATCATGATACCGTCGAAGGACCTGAGCGTAACGCGCGGCTTGGATCTGGGCAGCCAATCTCTTCTCCTCGATGCTATCGAGGTCTTCAATGCGCGCCACTTGCGCGTCGTATTCATCATAGAACTCCATTCGGGGCGAGCCGTATGCGATGTCCGTTGGTAGGATAGCTTCCGAGCCGTAGACCAGAAAGAACGGGGTTTGCTTCGTGGCACGACTCGGCTGGGTCCGCAGCCCCCAGACTACAGCTGGTAACTCCTTAATCCATCGTCCATCGTACTGCTTCAGCTTCTTGAATATACGGGCCCTGAGTGCCTTGATTATTTCGCCATTGGCTCTTTCAACCTGGCCATTGGCCCTTGGGTGCGCCACGGAGACGGGGCATAGCTTGATGTTCCTCTCGCTGCACCAATCTTTGAACTCCTGTGCCACGAAGTTCGTACCATTATCGCTAATGATACGATTTGGGACTCCGAAGCGATGAGTGATGTCGGTGAAGAACTCGATGGTCTTGGCTGCCGTGTGCTTGATGACTGGTTTCACCTCGATCCACTTGGTGAACTTGTCAATAGCCACTAAGACATGATCAAAACCACCCGTCGCCTTCTTGAATGGACCAATCATGTCCAAGCACTAACAAGCGAAGGGCCAGGACATTGGTATAGTCTGCAGCTGTTGTGCTGGTGCGTGTATTTGCCTTGCAAAATACTTGACACCCTTGGCAGTGCCGCACAATATTTTCTGCGTCTGCTACAGCAGTCGGCCAGTAGAAGCCAGACCGGAAGGCTTTACCCACAATGGTTCTAGCCCCGGCGTGATTACCACAGATTCCTTTGTGTATGTCTGTCAAGAGCTCAATACCCTCTGCGCGACTCACGCACTTCTGGAGAATTTGAGAGGCTCCGGATCGACGATACAACTTTTCTCCGATGATGACGTAGCTTTTACTGCGCCGCACGATTTGTTCGTGGAGCGACTTCAGATCCTTATCTTCTGCGACCTCTGTGGGCAATATGCCGCTGTCAAGATAGTCGATGATTTGGGTCCTCCAGTCCAATGCTTCGTCTACCACTAATGTGACTGGCTCCAGGGATTCTCCGACTTGTTGCTCCGCGACAGTTCCATCCGGGTTTATCTTGATAGATGGTTTAATGAGATCTTGGATGAAAACTCCGGGTGGGACGCCTTCACGGGTGGACCCCATCTTGGCAAGCTCATCAGCTGCCTTGAGTCGCGCACCACGTGATGGAACTCTAAGCCATAGAATTTCCCTTCCAACTTCCGTATTTCCTCGTAGTAAGCATCCATCTTCTCATTGGACCTGGACCAGTCCTTGTTTACCTGGTTTATGACCAGGGCAGAGTCCCCGCGTACCATCAGGCGTTTGATGCCCAAAGATACGGCGATGCGGAGACCGTGCAAGGCTGCTTCATACTCGGCTGCATTGTTGGATACTGGGAACATGATTTGAAGGACGTATTTTAGTTCCTGTCCATTGGGGGAAATCAGGAGTATGCCTGCGCCGCCTCCTTTGATCTGGCGGGAGCCATCAAAGTACATCTCCCAGTACTCAACTATCTCGTTGTCAGCTGGAGCTTGGTTCTCTGTCCAGTCTGCTACAAAGTCGGCCAAGACCTGAGACTTGATAGCAGTACGTGGAACAAAGGTTATTTGGTGAGCGGCCAATTCTATTGACCACTTGACGATTCGGCCGCTGGCGTCTCGGTTGTGGAGTATTTCTCCTAAAGGATTTTCGCTCACGACGGAGATTGGATGGGCCTCAAAGTAATGTTTCAGCTTTCTTGCTGAGATGAGAACTCCGTAGAGTAACTTCTGCACATGGGGGTAGCATACCTTGGACACGGTCAGGACCTCGCTGACGAAGTAGACTGGTCGCTGAACTCCATATGCGTGCCCTTCTTCAGGGCGCTCGACCACTAGTACCGTGCTAACCACTCGGGGGGTAGCAGAGATGTAGAGGTAAAGCTGTTCCCTTGGTTGAGGTGGGACGAGGATGGGCGGCTTCTGCAGGTAATCCTTGAGTTCCTGAAAAGATTGTTTCGCCTCGTCGTCCCACACGAACTTGTCCTGCTTCTTGAGCAGTTTGAAAAACGGCAATCCGCGGACGCCGAGTCGTGATATGAAACGACCGAGTGCTGCCATGCATCCAGTAAGCTTCTGCACATCCTTCTGACAGGTTGGTGGTAGCATCTTGGTGATGGCCGTGATCTTCTCGCGGTTTGCCTCGATGCCGCGGTTGCTGACCATTAAGCCGAGTAGTTTACCTGAGGGGACTCCGAAGACACACTTTTCCGGGTTGAGCTTCCACCAGAATTTACGTAGGCGTTCGAAGACCTTTGTCAGGTTCTCTATCATGTCCTCGGGGTTCATGATCTTGACCACGATGTCGTCGATGTAGGCTTCTACTATGTCTGGAATCAATTGATCCAGACATGCTTGGATGGTCCTTTGGTAGGTTGCGCCTGCGTTCTTAAGACCGAAGGCCATTGTATTGTAACAATAGGTGCCGAACGGCGTGATGAACCCGGTCTTTATCTGGTCTTCCAGTTTTAGGCCTATCTGGTGATAGCCTGAGTAGCAATCGAGAAAACAGAGCAGGGCGGAGCCTGCCATGGAATCAACGACTTGATCGATGCGGGGGGGAACGAAGGGGTCTTTAGGGCAAGCTTTGTTGAGATCTGTGTAGTCAACGCACATTCTCCAATCATTATTATTCTTTTTTCTTACAAGAACTGGGTTAGCTAACCAGTCGGGGTGAAACACCTCCTGAATAAAACCAGCAGCTAACAGCTTTGTAATCTCTACCCTAATCGCCTCCTTGCGGTCCTGCGCGAATCGACGAAGCCTCTGCTTGATCGGTTTTGCAGTCGGATTGACCTTCAAGGAGTGCTCGGCAAGTTCCCTTGGGACACCTGGCATATCGGATGGTTTCCACGCGAATATGTCGGCATTTTCCCTTAGGAATTTGACGAGCACTTCTTCCTATTTGGGGTCTAGCTCAGCCCCGATGATGGCCGTCTTCTTCGGGTCGTCCAGGTCCAGCGAGATCCTCTTCAGCTCCGTCTCCTTGCTTGGCGCGATGGCTTCTCTTGCGGGCCTCTTGGCGGGGATCTCCAGAGAGTCCTTGTCCACCTCCTGCGATGCAGCCAGTATTTGCGTCATGCGCTTCGACATGTCCAGGGCAGCTGCCGCGTTGAGGGTCTCCTGTTTGCATGTGTAAGCGACTCGGATGTCCCCCAAGACGGTGATTACGCCTTTGGATCCTCGCATCTTGACCTGCAAGTAGACGTAGTGAGGGATCGCCATGAACTTGGCGAGTGCCGGCCTCCCGAGGATAGCGTGATATGCAGTCTCAAAGTTCGCCACCGTGAACTGCATATGCTCGGTCCGGTAGTTGTTCCGGTCTCCGAAAGTAACGGGCAATGTGATGTGCCCGAGTGGTTCTGCCCCCTCTCCCGGTATCAGACCGTAGAACGAGGATTCGGGGGGGACGCAGGTCGAGAGTGGTCAGGCCGAGCTCCTTCAATGTGTTAGCAAAGAGGATGTTCAGGCCACTGCCACCGTCGACTAGCACCTTGGTGAGCTGAACGTTGCGGATCGTCGGAGCTACTACCAAGGCGTGGGATCCGGGCTTCGGTATGAAGCTCGGGTGATCTTCCCGGGTGAAGGTGATCGGAACTTCCGACCACTTGAGGTACTCAGGTACCGATGGCTCCCTTGCGTGCATGACCTGGCGGTGGGTGAGCTTTTGCTGGCGCTTCGTCTCGAATCCTTCCGGCCCGCCGTAGATCATGCGGACCACTCGGTCGGCCTCCTGAAACTCATCGCCGGGCTCGTCGGTCCGCCTGTCCTCTCTCGGGGAACCATCGTTCCTCTTTCTGTAGGGAGGGCCTCTGTTGCCCCCAGTGAAGGCTCGCTTGAGCCCGTAGCACTCTCGTGTCGAGTGCTTGTGCTTGTGGTATGGGCATTGCTCATCGAGCATGCGCTGGAAATCCTCTTGAGTTACCCGGCCTCTGGGCCGGTCCAGAGTGGCGACCATATCGCCCTCGCTTTTCTTCTTGCAAGGGTGATTGTCGCTGCGATGATGGTCGTCGTGTCGATCTTCGTCCTCGCGGCGGTCACGCTTGCGGGTTGTCTTGTTCTCCTCCTCCCAGCGATTCTTGATCTCGCTGAGTTGTTCCTTCTCCACAATCTCCGCGTCCGCCCACGTGCTAGCAACCCGAAACATGTCATTGACAGTCGCGGGTGGCTTCTGAGTCCACTTGTGGATCAGTCTTCCGTCGGAGATGCCGTTCTGGAAGGCGGTCCCATCACCTCCTGATCCGTCACGTCCGTAATGGAGTTGCGCTTCTCCGAGAACCTGCGCACGAAGTCATGCAGGGTCTCGTTCTTGCGCTGTCGTATCTGGCCGAGGAGCCGCTTGCTCCCGGGCCTCTCCCAGGTTCCGAGATAGTTACCGATGAAGAGTACGGTAAGCTGATCCCAGTTGTCGATGGCGTCCTGCGGGAGTCCTGCCAGCCAGTTGCGGCAGTCTTTGGTGAGCATGATGGGAAGGTAGTTCGCCATCACGTCCTCGTCGCCGCCAGCCGCTTGTACGGCGGTGTAGTAGATCTGAAGCCATTGGGATGGATCAGACTTCCCGTTGTACTTGTCGATGTCTGACAGCTTGAAGCCTCTGGCCATGTTACGCTCCTCAAGCGCTCGGTGAACGACTGGAATCCGCCGATCCGAGGGGGCGGGAACCACTCGGATCCGAGCCGTCTGTTGTCCTTGGGGGAGTGTGCTCCCTCCTGCGATCCCGATCCCTGGGTGGGGAACGGGTCCTCCGATAGGTCCGAGTCCTGGGTGGAGTTCGGTCCCGTCGGTAGGTTCTGCTGCGCGGTGGAGTCTGCTCTCGTGGCGGGGTCGGCCGCCTTCGTGGGGTAGCCGCTCGTCCTCGCGACGGAGTCGGTTGTCGAGGTGGAGTACGACCGCCGTCGTTGCCGCGCCTGGGACTACCGGACGGATCAGAGTAGTCAGTATACTCTGACTCCGTCGAGTAGCCGCTTCTGTTGGAGTTACGACGGGGATTCCCATGATCCCGATCGTATTCTTCGTGACGTCGGATCTCCTCACGATGACGCTCCTCAGTGCTGCTGCGGATGATGTCCCTCGCGTCTCGATCTCTGTTGATCGTGGTGCGAAGATCTTCATCATGGTCCGATCCACCGCTGGTCCGGCGTCGAGACGGCCCGGGCTCAGAAGCGGCCGTGCGTGATCTGCTCTGCATCTGGTGGACCTGGACAAAGGCGGCCTGCATGAAAGCCCTTACCTTTTCCAGGCCTGGAGTGCTGGGTGGTAGCCGACTGATTTCCTCGTCGATGGTGACGAGGTTCTGGACCGGCGTCTCGTAGACGTCGAATCCGTTGTACTCGAACATGCCGTCGCGCATCAGGTTCCGACTGCTTCTCCTGTCGCGTCGATCCCGATGACGACGGTGATCCTCCGAGGGTGGTTCTCGAAGTTGAGCGGTGCCAGATCCTGATGCGTTGGCCCCGTGCGGTCGGACGGCTCTGCGAGTCGCCCGAATGGCGTTGCGTCCTCGGCGCTGATCCCTGGCTTCAGTCGTCTCTTCGGCCGGGGTGATCTCGTCCTCTGACACGGGGTTAGGTGGTGTCGCTGGTGCCACCATGTAGCAGTATGACCCGGCTCCTTCTTGCGCGAGGTAATCTTCCTCGGACTCGGAGAGGTCGGTTGTGGGCGTGTCACGCTCCAAGCTACTCGGAGTTAATCCTCCGGGTGATCCTGGCAGTTCTGGCTCCGTAGAGGAGTCGGACGCGGTGTAACCCTCTTGCAGGTCGTCCAGGATTGAGGGTCCCCGTGGGTTTGACTCGTAGGAGTCGCTCTCAGAGGGGGAATCATCCGCCTGGACGATGTCCTTCATCTTCTGCTTCTGGGTAAGCGCGCGGAAGCCGGGGGTCTGGATGGTGATGACCTCAGGGCTCGGGACGCGCGTCGGCTGAGCGTTTACGCTCTGAGATGACTCGGCGACGCGGCTCTCAGGAGCCGGATCGGAACCGAGTGTTTGTTGATCTGCTCCCGACTGGTTGGGCCTCGCGTTTTGTGATGGACTCAGCGGGGTAGAAACGGCGCGGTCAGATGTGATCGGACCGGACTGGGCCATGATGGCCGAAGTCGGCGCCAGAGAGGAAACCTCCGTGGCGGTTGCAGTTCCTGCCGCATGGGTATCCAAGACGGCGGCGGTGATGTTCCCGAACTGGATCTCGAATCCGTCGACGTTCGGGAGGTTGCAGCTGTCCAAGATCTTGACGCGATCCATCAGGCTCACCAGATTGATCTCGGCGATATCCCCTACCTGGCGCGCCACTGTCGGTGATATGATCTCCGGCAGTCTTCCACGGGGTAACCCACGGAAGTGATTTGTATGTAGGGAAGATCGCAAAGATCGGAAGCAAGATGGTTAGGATGGACAGACACAAGGGTTTAGACAGGTTCGGGCCGTCGACTCGACGTAATACCCTACGTCCTGTTTTGGGGTGTTGTATTGCGTGGATTGTATGTTGATGATGAGATGTGTTGTGGTTCGATGTGAGTTGATATGTTTGGAGGGGGTCCCTGCCCGCCTTATATATCGGGGGGCAGGGTTACAAGTCGGTTTGTAGCCGATCCTATCTCTAAGGATCCTTTCCTTCTTTACAAAAACTCCTATTCTAACTAGAACTCCTCCTTCCAGATCCTTCCTACATGCGCCGACTTGTCCCGCACGTTATCAAGTCCAGAACGGTGGGCCGGGCCGCCCCCTATCGGTGGGCTGCCAGGCTTGCTCGTGAGGTACCCGGGTACTATATCCCCCACAGGTTCAGTATTAGAAGTCGTTTAGGACAGCGACACGGTCACCAAAGCAAAACTTTGACTTCTCTTTTCTATAAAAATACTTTTTGAAAAGTTATATATGTATATTTTTATGAAAGTAATTTTCAAGACCAATCTATTTATATGATTTTCACATTTTCAAACTCAACGACTTAAATGTTATTCATGATTTATGTTTTCAATGTTTGACTCAAACCTTGTCCAAAACGACTTCTAATAGTGAACCGGAGGGAGTATAGAGGGTAGATGGGGGCTCTTTTTCTTGTGTAGAAGTGGGTTTTCCTATTTAAATTGAGGCTCAAAGTTGGTTAAATGGGACAGTTTCAGGAATTCAATGAACTGAATGCAAAGTCTGATGGACAGTTAAGGCCGAATTTTGGGCAGCTTTCAAAGGAGGAATTCTATCATTTTTGTATATGAAGTACTCATCAACTTCATGCAAAATGGAATGTTGGATACTTGAGCTATCACCATGCCAAATCTTGTTTGAAATAGAGGTGGTTTGCTATTTATTTGGAGCCTCGATTTTTTGGATGGATCACACTGCAATCTCTGAAAATTAGAGGAACTGAACAGAAAGTTGAAACTCGATTTTTTCCCCCAATGTTCAGAGATCAATCTGGGATATTGAGAGAAGTTTTGGCCAAACAGTCCTTACCAAAGTTGAAGCTCTATAGTTCCTCTCCAAGTTTGATTAAGGATTTGAGGGGAGTTTACATTGCAAAGTTTGAGGAATTTTGGAATCAAAATGGGCAAACTGAAAAGAAAAGGAGGGAGAAGAGAACAGGCAGCAGATCGAGGGAGCTGCCTACCTGCTTGCCGCCGGTGAGCAGAGGCGGTCTGACCGAGCCACGCGTCGGCATCGATTAAGGACAGCGCGATGGGGTCAAGCATGAGGTGGCCGTTCGAAGGCGGTAAGAATTTTTGAATTTATACCGCGTCGTCGTTGAGTTTATCCTCTTTCCCCACCGTTTCCCATCCTCACCTTCGTCTCGATCGCCGGGGAAGCTCGTCGTCGTCCGGCCGCCGTAGCCCAAACCACTCCGCTCAAACCTTCGCTTCGTTGTCTTCTACTACCTACACAAGTTCTTGCCCTCAACCATCCACTCCAGCGCCCGTAGGACTTCATCTTCCTCGACGCCGGCAGTTCTCTGTTCTTGGTGAGCACCCTCCCGTGGAAGTTGATCTTGCCGTGGTTGTTGTTGGTGTTTGAGGCTTGGAATAAGTCGAGCGAAGATATTAGATGTTGTAACAGGTCTTGTTTGAGTCGGAGCCCCACCGAGCCAGCCGGCGCAGCCGCGCCACAGCTCGCGCCGCCGAGTTCATGGCTGCCGCCATAAAATTCGAGGTGCTGGGCACTGGGAAAGGAATTTGAGGGAAGCGCTCGATGTTCTAGGGTGTGGCGAGTGTGTTGGGCATGATCTAGTCGAGTTTTTCGCCGCCGTTGAGCCGGCGTTGCGTCGCGCCGCCCCCAAACCCTAGCCGCCCGCCGCCACCATGCGCCGCCGCTCCGCTGTTTCCCCGCCCAAACCGCCACCATATTTGTGTGCGCCTCGTGCTGGGGGTTCAAATCCAGGCCTTGTCGTGGCCGGAGCCCTCGCCGACGGCGAGTTACGGTCGGTCAAGGCCGACCGGCACCAGTCAAGGCCGCTCGACCTTTTCTGTTAGGCGCCGGGGACCCGAGGGGAGAAGAAAGGGAAGCTCAGGGGGGTTTCAGCAAAAAGGTCCTTTAAGTTTTTAGAATTAGATTTAAATTTCGGTTTTCACTCTAAAATTCATAGTAATTTGTAGAAATGTCCAAAAATAGTGAGACAAATTTTGTTAGGTTTGTTTTGTTTTCCTTTATGCACTAAAATTCTTAAACCCTAGGTCAAATAATAAAATAAATTAGGTATTTATTTATTTACCCTCTTTTGGGTATTTAAATAAATACTTAATTATTTCTAAAATGTTTAATAATTCTGAATAATGATTTCTCAATTAGAAATTTATAACAAATAGGTTTTTAATTGTTTATTTATCTCTTTTAGAGTTAGAAATTAATTAATGATCTTTTTTGAAACAAATTAAAAATGCTTAAGGGTTAGTTCAATTAGGAGAAAAAAATGTGGGTTAATCCTTTAGAAGGGGTAGTTAGTGTTGGCTTGCAACTTTATCATGAAGATAAGTTGTATATCTTGTTTTTCCAAATTTTGCATAATCTAACCCTGTCTTGCATACCGTAGAAATTGAAGCTCTTGAGGTTGAATACGTGGAATTATTTGAGAAACAGTAGCCGTCAGAGGAAGTGATCGTGATTACCCTTGAAGCCGAAGAACCCGTTGAAGGGCTTAACTTTTTTGTGACATCAGGCAAGCCCCAGTGCATTTATACCTACTTGTTTCGAATTTTTCATCATCGTGTCCAAATCTTGCTATATATTGTGCATTAAGTCTAGGAGTTGATTGAAACCTACTTTTATGCACAATTCACCCTTGATGTTAAGGACATCTTTACCACCTGTTTAATTATTTAGAAATACTCCATGCTTAGTCATGCCTAGTAATGGCTATCCTATCGAGTAACTTTTGTTGCTCCACGACCTAAGGTAATCTGGATCAATTAAATGTTTAATCAAGGAATAAAGACTTGTTTTGGAATGCGGACAGAAGCTTGGAAAGAATCGAGGAAAATCGATTATGTAGTTCTGTTTGCTTATTAATATTGCTAAGGCCCGTCCATTGTTTTAACCGCTGATCAAGTAATCTTTACCTGGTAACTTATTGGGATGGGGAACCAGCAAGCCCGGTAGGTTGGTTGACCCTTTGAGTGGAAATATATTTTACCTATGCTTGCTGAGTCGGAGAAGGGCGGGGGCGTAGCCTGAAACTCACATGGTGGTCAGGCCAGACGTGGGGCCTCTTGTGGGGGTGCGTTCCCGGGTTCGGGTAATTATATTTCCAGTCTTTGAGTATGGCCAGTCGAAAGGATTGTTGTGTACAGCCCGATCAGCTGTGCGTGGCTGGGAACTAGGTCTCTCCTGCAGAATGTAAATCGGTCTGGATCGCCACAATTCTTGGTTATGAATGCGCTTGATCACTGTTAAGAACCGTAGAATAAACAAGTTGAATATGAAGTTTTATGGATTCAATATGCCGATCGATGTAGTTACCACTTGCATGAAATATACTTTGCAACCTAGATGCTATAATTAAGAACTAAACTTGAGATAAAATACAAAAATATAAGGATCCACCTGCCAGTCCACTATAAGCTTATCATACTCCTTGCCTTTCGGTCTTTTATTTTGGTTAGTCAGGTCAGTCTTGCTGAGTACCTTTGTACTCAGGCAATCCCTTGTTATTGTTTTCAGAGGCGTCTCAGCAGGGAGGCGAGGAGGAAGCCCCGAAGAACTAGAACATCCGTGGGTCTCTGATGTTCTGGTGTTTGGCCTAGTTGTACAATTAAGTTGGTATTAGACTGCCCTGGCTTGTTTGTTTTAAACTCTCTAGTATGGCTTGACATGCACTTAAGTTTGTTTCAAACTACAGTTTGTAATAATTCGTACCTCAAACTATTTATGTAAAAAGGTAATGCTTGTTAATAATTTCCCTTCTCGAAAGTGATCCTGTTGTATGGCTAAGGTTAAAGTTGAAAGTGTATGATTCGGGTTGTCCTGGGGACACTCGACAGATTGCCGGATTTAAACTGTTTGAAGTGCATCGGTGGTAATTACTGTTGCGACAGTAATTCGACGCACTTGAGCCAGTTTAAATTGGACGGTTCCGCCACACGAGTTTGGCCTGATTGTGCCAAATTTGGTCGTCACTAATATGCTTGGCTCAGGTTCGCTCCTTTTCGTTCCCCATAGTAAGCTGCTATTCTCCTTGGGTTTTGCCTCTGCTGCCTTGGCTTCTTCCCATGATGTGTAGAACAGCCTCGAGATGTCCATGCTGGCCAATCCATACGGGCCTCGACCGGAGCCTAGCACCAGATGCAGAGACTGACGGCTCAACTTCAGGCAACTCATCTTTGATTTAGTTCACTACTTTCTTCACCTGATTCTTCAGAGGAAATTAGGAAAATTGCGTCAGACAATCAGACTAACAAAAATGATATAGTTTTTAGAAACGGGAATATATTTCAATATTCTAGCCGCTGCATCAACCAATGCATATAGCTGTTTCTTATTACAGAAAAACACTCAAAGGTGATCCAAAAAGCACATATAAAAACAGTCTCGACCAGGTAATTATGCATAACCAAGTCTATTACTAAAAGACCATCCATTTGATGCAAAAATCTCCATGACAGTAGTTTCAAGCACACGACACCCCAAAGTAACTTGGGGACGCTCTTCCTCCTTCAGCAACAACGCCCAGAAACGGATCCAATGTGTCCCTCTGAAGATGACCTGCATAGGAGTAGCAGCTCTAGTGTGGTTAAAAATCATGTCATTTCTAGTTAGCCAAATTGCCCAACATAAAGAGGATGCCCCAACCAGAATCTTTTGTTGAAGTTTCTTTTCTATCCCTGTTAACCATCCATCAAACATGTGTTGAACGTTGTGGGGTGGTTGGATATTAAAAGAAACTTGTATGATTCTCCAAATACATCTAGCTATCGAACAATCAAAGAAAAGGTGTTGAATGGACTCATCCAAATTGCAAGAACAACATTTTACACTTCCCTTCCACTGTCTTTTAGCTTGATTATCTTTGGTAAGGACAACTCCTTTTAGAAGATACCACATAAAAATCTTTACTTTCAAGGGCAATTTCAGTTTCCAGATTATATTATTATACGGCAAGTTAATTGGTACCACAAGCGACTTATACATTGATCTAACAGTGAACTGACCACTTCGTTGTAAAGGCCAGAAAAACCTGTCTCGTTGGGTCGTTAGTTGGACATGTACTATTTTGGCTACCAAACGTTGCCAAGATTGAAGATTATTTCCAACTAGAGACCTTCTAAAGGCCACATTCAAAGGGTTAGATCTTAAAACATTCGCTGCCGTGGCGCTCCTTTTCCGTACGATATTATATAATTCTGGGAATTGGTCTTTAAAAGGTATGGTTTCCAGCCAACTGTCCTCCCAGAATCTGACCTGACATCCATCCCCTATATCAAATTTGCCCAATCTCAAAAGGTCATCTTTGATTTTCATCAGTCCAGACCAGAAATGAGAATCACCAGGCATGTACTGTACTTGGGTGATGGTTTTATGTCTCAGATATTTGTTTCTAAGGAGTCGTTGCCAGGTTCCATCTTCATTAATGAGCCTGAAAATCCATTTACTAAGGAGACATCTATTCTGTAGATTTAGGTCTAAAATTCCCAGACCCCCATGATCTTTAGGAGCACATAATACACTCCATTTTGTCAGTCTATATTTCTTCTTATGTCCATCGTTTTGGCAAAAAAATCTAGACCGGTAGTAGTCTAGTTTTTTAAGAACGCCTCTAGGGACTTCAAAGAAGGATAGCATAAACAGTGACAAATTACTAAGAACCGAGTTAATAAGAACCAGCGACCACCTACAGATAGCATTTTTCCTTTCCATCCACTCAGTTTCTTTTGAAATCTTTCCTCTACTTGTTTCCAATCGGAATTTCTCAGCTTTCTATGATGCATTGGAATACCTAGATATCTAAAAGGAAGTGCACCCATGTCACAACCAAAAATTTGTGAATACTCCTTCCTTAGATCCCTGGCTTCACCATAACAAAACATTTCACTTTTATGGAAATTTATCTTGAGTCCGGACAGTTGCTCAAAAGCACAAAGCAAGAGCTTCATATGCTTGGCCTCTTCAAGATCATTTTCCATAAAAATAATCGTATCGTCAGCATATTGCAATATAGATAAGGCATCATCTACCAAGTGAGGTACTAAGCCTCTTATAGACCCATTTTCTTTTGCTCTGGATATTAAGATGGATAGAACATCTACCGCCAAATTGAACAAAATAGGTGATAAAGGATCTCCTTGTCGAACACCTTTCTTTGTTTGAAAGTAATGACCTATATTATCATTGACCTTTATTCCTACTGTTCCTTTGGTTGTTATTTGATATATCCAGGAGTTCCACTTAGGTGAAAAGCCTTTCATACGCAACACTTGTTGCAGGAATGGCCATTTTACCTTATCATAAGCTTTCTCAAAATCAAGCTTTAGAATAACTCCATTCTTTTTTTTCCTATGTAATTCATGTATAGTTTCATGTAAAACCAGCACACCTTCCAAAATATATCTACCACGCATAAAGGCCGTCTGCGAGGGCCTTATCACTTTTTGAGCCACTAAATTAATTCTATTAGTGAGTACTTTTGTAAAGATCTTAAAACTCACATTCAGCAAACAGATCGGTCTGTACTGTTGGATCTTAACTGCCTCAGCTATTTTCGGTAGTAAAGTAATCACCCCAAAATTAAGATTGTATAGAGGTAATTTCCCTTGATGAAACTCATTGAAAAGTGCCAAAAGATCAGACTTAATGATGTCCTAGAAATTTTGATAGAATTCAGCTGGGAATCCGTCCGGTCCAGGTGCTTTATTGTGTTCCATTTGAAAGATTGCCTCTCTAATCTCATTCTCGCTAAAAGCAGCAGAGAGTATGTCATTCTCTATGTCCGAGACCTGAGGAATGTCTCCTATAAAAGTCTCATCTAGTTGGAAGTCATTAGTTTCTGGAGACCCAAAAAGACCTTTGTAGTAATTGGTTATATACGTTCTCAGATTATCCTCACCTACGATTACACCCTCATCTTGTTCTAATTGGAAAATCCTAGTTTTGCGATATCTGCCATTTGCCAAGAGTTGAAAATATTTTGTGTTGTCATCTCCCTGTGTTAGCCTTGCTGCCTTGGATCTCTGGAGCCAATATAACTCTTCTTCCCTAAGCAGCTTAGTTAACTCAACAGTGAGACAACTCTTGTATTCTCGTTCTTGTTGAGATAAAGACACAATTTCAGATTTCCTATCAAGAACATCTAGATTGTCTAACAAAAACGCTTTCTTTCTCCTATTTTCCCCTACTAAATTCTTTGCCCATCCTCTCAAGTGACGACGAAGAGCCCTTATTTTATTTTGCCACTTTTTCATAGGAGTGTCTCCCCTAGTTTCTCTCAACCACACCTCAGCTACCATATCATGAAAACCGTCCTTAAAAAGCCAACCCAATTCAAACTTAAATTGATGGTTATTACCTCTATGGACAGCAACTCCTGTATCTAGCAAAAGGGGTGTATGATCTGAGAGCTCTCTAGTTAGCGCCTCTACTGTAGAGGTAGGAAACTTTTGCTCCCAATCAGTGCTAACTAAAATTCTATCAAGTTTCTCAAAAGTCGGCACCTCCGTTGAACTTGCCCAAGTGAATTTCCTACCCGAGAGAGCTAGCTCTCTTAGGTTGAGAGTTTCAATGCAAGCATTAAACAATAAAGGCCACCGACTATCAAACCTATCATTATTTTTCTCCTCCGGACTTCTAATGATGTTAAAATCACCTCCTACCATGAGCGGTAGAGATTCTATGCTACATGAGTTAACAAATTCTGCAAGAAAGCTATCCTTGTGTTCGGGTTGAGCTGCTCCATACACAGCCATTAAAACCCAACGGAAGCCATCACATTTGTTTTTTACATGAAATTTAACAAAAAAATCTCCTACCTGAATATTTTCAACTGAAAAGACTACCAAATTTACCCCCATCAAAATGCCACCTGACCTACCTCTAGGTGGGATCCAATGCCAAAAAAACTCTCTACCACCACAAAAGTCACTTAACATCTCGTCAGTAAAGTTTCTTTTGTGTGTTTCGAGTAAAGCAATAAAATCTAGATCCTTTTGTACGGCGATGTCATGAAGAAAGTTAGTTTTAGCCAAGTCTCGAAGACCTCTGCTATTCCAAAAAACTCCCCTCGTTTGGAAACCATTTGTTTTTTGGATGCCATTCCTCTACGAGGCTGTTTTAGCTTATTAGTTTTCACAGCCTTATCTACTATATTAAGCTTAGCTCCCTGTTTTTTCTTGGAAGGCTTAACTACAAGAGGTTGATCCAAACAGTTATCATCCATTAGTTCCTCTGTTAAGTCCCCACAAAGGGAACCAAGAGCCAAACGGTCGATGTCACTATCTGAATCATCTATATCTAGGTGGCTATCCTGGCATGTTTGAGAAAAAACTGGAGCCTTAAATCTTTCTTTTTCAACTTGTTTTAGAAGAGCAACAGAAGATTGAACAACACTAGCATCCTTACCTATCAAGATACCTATGTTCTTTATTTCATCTGTAACATGCTCATTTGAAAAAGAAAGAATAGAATTACTGTAAAGCTTACCTTCATCCAGCTCCAAGTTCCTTTTTGCAACGAGCCTCGCTGCCCTATCAATAGAATCCTCATCAACTGACGCTGCACGTCTCTTGCTTCGCCTCAATGGTGTGCCATTGATGTCTGTACACATCGTGGAGCAAGGTGTCATGAACCCAACATCTCCACCTGCCATATCCGAAGCCTCCGAGCATGTTACCTCTCCACCTGCATCCTTAAGCCCCATAAGCGCCCTCTCCAAGAGAGGTCCCAGAGCCAGTGAAGGTTGCATGTGTGTACTATCTGATTTTTTGCCAGGTGACAGGTCAAGGTCCAGGCCATCAGTGATAGGAATTGCCTCAACACCCATTGAAACTGCTTCAGCTGACCCCTCTCTTCCCTGTAACACCGCCACACTGTCCTCTGTCAACACACTATTCCCACCAATCATCATAGCCGGCTCATGCTCCAAAATAATTTTAGGAGCAGCCCTCTCAAGCTTTGTTTCTTTCACACTAGACATAAGCTTATTTTGGACAGTCTTCCCTCCTGTAGCCAAGATGTCTGCCCTCAACTGAAAACTCTCATCTCCAACATCATCCAGCAAATCATCCTCATCAAAATCCTCCATTGTACCGTCCTCTTCCAGTCCTCCGTCCTGCTGGCTGTTATGTTTTTAGTACCCTCAGAGTTGGACGACGTTGGATCCCTCTGTTTAGAATTCTTATTCACATCATCCATGTCTGTGTCTGCATCTAGGTTACCATTGTCATCTCCATCATGTCCATCCTTTTTTTTAACTTCAGCTCCTCCCAAGTCTGAAGCAAAAGGCTCAACTGCAAAACGGAGCTCAAAAAAACGTGTTCCAATAACACAATCCATCTTGTTGGGGACCACAGTAGGATTAAGCACAGCCACTTTGAATCTGCCAAACTTACTTTTCCTAGTCGTAACCATGTCCACCTTCACTGTAGCCCCAAACATTGTTCCTATCGCCCACAACACTTCATATGTTCTAAGCACCTTTGGTAGATTTACTGTCCTCATCCAAATAGTCGGAAGCTCATGGCCAAAGTACTCCTGTTCCTCCTCAAATCTCTCAAAACTCAACCGCATACCATTTTTGAGATCCGCTGATCCAAAGTTAATGGCCCGTGTAAATTCAGTCTTTGAGGGGAACGGTGTTACCCACATATTTGGCGCATGAAGTTGCACATCCCACTCAAATTTGGCTGAAAACAATCTTCTCAGATGGCTAATCAACTCCTCTTCCTTTAACGATCCACCCTCCACCTTAATCAAAACAGTGTTGCTGTCCGTCTTCGACACATGAATCGGGCCATGTGGAATATGGTAAAAACCCAAATCATCCACAGCGTACCCGACAGCGACTGCAACGGGCCTCGGTTTCTTCTTCAACGGACATTTCGCAGCCACGTGTTCCTCGCTCTCACAGATATCACAGAACAGAGGTGTAGAACACTCCGCTGACACATGCCCTTTAGAACAACACCTGAAGCACCATGCATCTTCCGGCTTGCCTTTCCCCTTCTTCTTCTTCCTTTTCTCTCCAACTAGGCTGCCCTCTACCTCCACTTCCTTTCCTTCTCTCTGCTGAACTTCCGACTTATGCGTTTCATTATGAATGCCATCACTTCCTGCTGCAGTAGAGCCACCCTCTTGTAGATGAGTAGAGCCAGCCACTTTCGTAGCAGCGTTGTTTGCAGGATTTGGAACCTGTTGTTGCACATGGCCCATAGCTGATGGTTGCTGTGGCTGTATCACTGCCGGTACCTGCTGCTGTGGCGTTCCGGGCTGCTGTCGTCCCTCTCTACCAGCTAAAGCACCACCTGCATTTCCACGTCCACCATAACCATATTGATTCCTTCCCCTGCCCCTGTCACGACCTCTTCCACGATGCCGCTGTCCACCCCTCCCAGGGCCATATCCTGGGTTGAACTCCCGAGGGGGGCGTTGGTCATGATTGTGGCTGGAGTTCTCTGCAAAGAAAGGTTGTTGCTGCTGCTGTGGTATGCCATTGCCGGAGTTTTGACATGGGAATTGCTGCTGCATTCCAAAGCCTTGCTGCTGAAAACCCACACCAGGTTGCATCCACTGACCGCTGCCCTGCATTGTATTCCCACTAGCTCCTTGCGGACCACCTCCCCATCCTGGACCATGAGCGAACGGACCCCTTGCATCACCGTTGAAACCACCATGAGGCACAAACCCACCGGCGGCTTGTCCTTGAAAACTGCCTGCCGGACCTTGGAATCCACCGCCGGCATGATTCGGGAAACCACCCTGGTGCTGCTGATTGTTGAAACCTCCGGCGCCATTGCCTGCCATCACGATCTCGGCGTAGGTCGGGCGCCCTGTTAGGGTTTCTGAGCCGCCAGCGCCTGGGTTGTTTCGGTAAACCGCTGGTAGCGTACCCTTTCGGGATAGGAGCCGGCCAACTGCTGAGCCGAGTTGGACATGGATCCACGATGGGCCGTCCTTGAGCCAGACGCCTGTCTGTCGTTGGCCCAGCGGCAAAAACAGGTTCGGCATCAGTCGTGTCTTCCGAAACGCCCCCGACTTGACCGCGCGAAAAATCCGGATCGGCAGCAGACACATCGTTCAAAATTCGAACTCCATCCCTGACCTTCGGTCGCTGCTGCTTCTCACCGGACTTTGGCCGGGAAACCAATTTGATCGGGCAATCTCCAAGCGTCATCTGCGGTGAAACCCTTTTCTGAGGTAGAGGACCATGCCAAGCGCTCCCCTTGGTGCTGTTCTTTTTAAGAATTGAGATCACCTTCCTCGCAAGAGTTACAGGCCGATCCAAAGCAACCGGGGTGGAGTCTGCCATGGCCAGTTCCCATTCCACTGGATTATCAACCACCGCCGACAATGCCTCTATCTCCTCTCTAGAGAAACCTTCCGTTTTTGCAAACCTTACTAGAGATGCTGTTGATATAGATTTAGGCGTCGAAATCGTTTCATTTGGTGTGACATCTCCGCTGCCCCAAAACTGAGATGATGATCCTGGAGGCCGTAGCCCTTCCAAAGGATCGCCATTGTTCAGTAAGAACTTTGCCGGAGTTGTTTCCCACACAACATCGTCACATACATCAACGCCTGAAGAAATCTCATCAACACAGCTTATCTCCAATGGAAAAGTTTGCTTCTGCTTACCTTCAGTTTCCTCTTCAGATGCCAGGACTCCTGCCCACCGCCGGCGAAGCTCTCCGACGGGAGCCACTCGCAGCCGCGGCCGACGCCCTCTCATCGCCCACTCATCGCCCTGTGAACACTCATCGGCCGGTTACATGCTTGTTCAGTTCTTCCCTTGTTAGCTCACCTTCTGCGCATCCTGTTGATTTCTGAACTCTACTCAAAAAATGATATAGTACAAGTTAAAGAGGTAGATGTGCGAGTTCAAGCAATTAATTTGCTCTTCCTTGATATCCTGACTTTGAGACAAACAAAAAATCCTGACAATGATAAATCTGGCAGGGTCCATCTCTCTAACAAAGAATTCGTTTTGAACATCTTTATCCAACTATAAAAAGCAACAGGCGAAAGAAAAAACTGAAAAAAAAATCTTTGCTAACCATGACTCGAGGTGAGTAATTTAGACCTTTTTTCAAAAACATTTAAATAAGGTAGACAATTTCGTTACATAAGCTTATCCTTCAGTTGAAAGGGTCAACGCATTATCTCCATTTTTGCACAAATCTAAAAACAAAAAAGCTTGCGCATCAATTTAATTCAGTCAGCTAGGCTAGCACAACAAATTCAGCTTATCATCAATGATCACCAGAGGTAGATCAGTCGGCCCTAAATAAAAACAGAGGGAGATGAGTGCATCAGAGCTAGCCTTGGACTTGCCACATGGACGGAGAAAGGAAAAAAACTGGACTATACCTTGAATAATGCAGGGGCCGACGAAATGAACGGGGACGGGGCGGAGCTAGCCGGCCGGCGACCAATTGTAAGTTGAGGAAGGTGGCGCGAGGAGGGCGGCGACACGTCGATCCGCGTCCTCCGGCTCGCCGTCGTCTCACGCCGTTGTGGGCGGCGGTGAGGTGAGAACGCCGGCGGCTACGGGCTACGGCAGGAAGGTAAAAAGGTTGGACTTCGAGAGAAG
Organism: Urochloa ruziziensis; assembly: GCA_015476505.1. Taxonomy (NCBI): domain Eukaryota; kingdom Viridiplantae; phylum Streptophyta; class Magnoliopsida; order Poales; family Poaceae; genus Urochloa; species Urochloa ruziziensis. The sequence goes on along the minus strand of WEIB01000976.1, from coordinate 3,435 downwards.
AATTCAGTTAAATTCAGCCCACTAGCATTTTCGGCTCATCACTCGCCCACATGAGCTGTTCATTGGGCCTTCCAAGCCCAATGTTTATGGGCTAACATTAGACTCAAACTAAAATTCAGCCCACTACGCCGAAATTCACTATTCCTGTTTTCACTGTAGTTTTCTGCACCTGCACCTCTTGTTCTTGTCTGCGTAACAGGTTAACAGCCGTACATGCCACTCAGTTACAGCACTGTCAAATGTCACACTGACTGCAACTTCACATACGTTCAGCAATCGCAAACCAAGATAACCTAGATTGTTAGGAATAAAGCAGGTCTACCATGCTAAACTACAGCGAAAAGTTCTGACCTATAGGGCCTATCTCCATCACATCAGATGCCAGCGGCGCCATGCATTCAGCTGAAGGAAAAGTGCAACTTCTTAGATTTTTCAAACAAAAAAAAAAAGGCGCAACTTATTAGCTCGTCTAGAACATGCTGCTGCGCTAGCTAGCTATCTACAGCTAGCTTGAGACCTATCCCTGGCCACAAGCTCGATCCGGTGAATTGCGAAATTTCCCAATCGGACACTTTTTTGCAAGCTAAGCTGTGCGTAAGCTTGTGGCGTCACACAGCTTCCATTCAGCTGATGGGAATTAAGTGCACGTTTTGTCAGCTATCACAGAACATCTGAACATGCAGCTGCCTAATTGGCTAACTAGGGAGAGACCCTTCCTGCGCCACAAGCTCCATAGCTAGGGTGAATGGTAACATCAACCAGTATGCGAAGCTGCTTTTGCATGATCGATCAATCCATGGATAGCATGTTCATGCATGGCCACAAGAGGAGCATCACGAGCGGTTTCATCCAACTGACGCAATGATAGAACGTCGGGGGCTGAAAGAACGACGGCGGCTACGGCAAGACGATTAGCGAAAAGGTTGGAGAGAGAAGAATTCCGTTAAAATTAGCCCATATTTTCAGCTCTGAACTCGCCACATGGGCTGTACATAGGCCGAACGTGGTCAAATTGATGTGTTGATTGGGCCTCCCAAGTCCAATGTTTGTGGGCTAACATCGAACTCAAATTAGCATTCAACCCACCACACAGCTAAATTCATTCACTGTTCATGTTTTCTGCACCGCTTGTTCTCGCGTAACAGCCGTACATGCTTGCCACTCAGTGACAACAGTCTTAATCTGAAAAAAAAAAGGTTACAACACTGTCAAATGTCACACTGATGACTGCAACTTCACGTACGTTCAACAATCACAAAACAAGATAACCTAGATTGTTAGGAATAAAGAAGGTCTACCATGCTAAACTACAGTGAAAAGTTCTGACCTATAGGGCCTATCACCATCACATCAGATATTTAGATGCCAGCGGCCATGCATTTAGCCGAAGGAAAAGTGCAACTTCTTAGCTCCCCCTAGAACATGAAGCTGCTAGCTTGAGACCTTTCTCTGGCCACAAGCTCGATCTGGTGAATTGCGAAATCTCCCAATCTATTGAACACTTTTTTGCAAGCTAAGCAGCTGCGTAATCTTGTGGCGTCACACAACATCCATTCAGCTGATGGGAATTAAGTGCACTTTTTGTCAGCTATCACGGAACATGCAGCTGCCTAATTGGCTAGCTAGGGAGAAAGAGAAACCTTTCCTGGGCCACAAGCTCCATAGCTTGATAATATCACCAAGATATGCGAAGCTTTTGCATGATCGAATGATATGATCATGGATCGCGTGTTCATTATTCGTGGCCACAAGAGGAGCATCAGAGCGGTTGCATCCAGCTGACGCGACGACTCAATTGGCGAGCCGAGCTCAATCGGGTGGCTCCTGTCAGCTGTCACCTGCAATCTCTGTTAGGTCCATGAAAAAGCTAAGGGATATGACGATCCTGCCGCAAGCAAGGCAGCTCCATGTGCCGCTCACACACACCACTAGCTCAACTCTGAACTGACCTAATTAACGCCCCTGGAAATGTGAGATCAGAGATCAATAACAAATGAACAAACAAAAGCAATGCCTTCTCTCTCTCTCTGTTTTTTTTTTATTGAAACGTTAAGCAATGCCTTCTCATGGGTACTGCTGGTGCTGGGTGTAGGTCGAGATCCATGGATGGAGATGGGTAGGAGGGTTTCTGCTGCATTATTCATTCATCAGAGCTATAATAAATATAAATATATGTGATCGATGATGGATCGAGAAGTCGTATAGTAGTATAGCTGACTACCAAGCTAGCTAGGCACTAAAGAACCAAAGTTCGTACTATCCGGTAAGCATATATCTTTCTGCGATCCGGTGTGCCTGAAAAAGCAGTTTCAGGCACGCTTCAAACTGGTGGCTGCCAACACTGGAGAAAGACAAGGCATGCAGCAAAAGAGCACGAGTTGCATAGGTCTCACTCTCACATAGTCACATGCATGATGCATGAAAGTCCATATTTTCGCTGTTGGGACTTGGGGCTTTTCGTGTAGTAGTAGCTAGCTAGGGCTAGCCATGCGATCATCCAAGTTCAGTCAGAGTACGTTCTCAGCCACATACGGACACGAGTTTTTTTTTTTTTGTTGCATGTGTGTATAACTAATTCGGGCATGAAGCTTTGCTTGGACAGAGAAGCTGCACACGGGCAATTAGAATCACGAAGGATCCATGATAAGAGTTAACAAGAGATGGAGCGAGAGGCTGGGCAGTAGTGGTAGTGTGTGTGCAGCTCTTGCTTGTGATCTTGAGTATACACCAACTGCCATGAACAGATACTAGGAATTCGTGGCCATTCGCGACAAGAACAGAGTTACTTGATTCGAGCTGATTTCTTTTAATTTAATTTGCTGCTGTTTTCTTTCACTAACTTCTACGCAAAAGCTCCTGCATCTGCTTGTGCTACGTGTCATTTAGCCGCCTGTGACGCGTGTGTAGTAGGGACTGGTTGCTAGCCCTTGCGCGTTTTCGCGCTGTCCTTGTAAAAAGGCAACGGGTTCAGAGTGCTGGATGCATGGCCTTAGTTTTATTCAGAGACAACTTAGTGCTCCTGGTACATGCTGATTCTGGTATGTGATGATTTTTTTGCTTTATATAAAAAGTTAACAATTGATAGTACGTACTAGTTAATTCTCCTCTCTGCGTGATGGCATCACTGCATACGCATACACACATCCTGAGCAGAGAGCGTGCTGCTGCTGCTTCTTTGTTTGCTCTTGTTACCTTTTTTCTCTCTTTCTTTTCCCTTTTGAGCAATGTTGCTCTTTGATTGATGATACATAGCTAGGTATACGTATAGTTCTTTTCATTCTAACATATCTTTTATTTCTTTTCTTTAAGTATAATATAATACTCAGAAAGCTCAATTATTTATCATGTTCATAATTGTAGATTAGCCTTTTAATGCAGCTGGCTAGTTGATCTATGGTACTGGGATTCATGCAGTGGCAGCTATTCATTTGTAGC
>WEIB01000975.1:0-26352 GCA_015476505.1 Urochloa ruziziensis | reverse complement strand
GTTGAGAGGGTTCTTGCTTAGCAAGGGGTTTGTGATGGGGAAGGTTGATAAGACGCTCTTCTTGCTGAGAAATGGCAATGATCTTTTAATCGTTCAGATTTACGTGGATGATATCATTTTTGGTGGCCCTTCTCATGATCTTGTTGCCAAGTTTGCAGATGATATGAGCAGGGAATTTGAGATGTCGATGATGGGAGAGTTGCAGTTCTTTCTCGGGCTGCAGATCAAGCAAACCAAGGATGGGACATTCGTGCACCAAAGCAAGTACACCAAGGACATTCTCAAGAAATTCGACATGAGCGATGCCAAGCCGATGACTACGCCGATGAGTACGACTACAGCTTTGGATGCGGATGAGGACGGAGAACCAGTGGACCAGAAGGAGTACCGGAGCATGATCGGCTCCCTCCTCTACTTGACGGCGACGAGGCCGGACATACAGTTCAACGTGTGTCTATGCGCTCGTTTTCAGGCTTCACCGAGGATTTCACATCGTCAGGCCGTCAAGAGGATTTTCAGGTATCTCAAGTTCACTCCTGAGCTGGGTCTTTGGTATTCTGCCGATTCCACTCTTGCACTTCATGGTTTTTCTGATGTAGATTTGCTGGATGTCGTGTTGATCGCAAGTCTACTTCTGGTCAGTGTCAGTTTCTTGGATCGTCTCTTGTGTCTTGGTCTTCTCGCAAGCAGTCTAGTGTAGCCCAATCCACCACTGAAGCCGAGTATGTTGCTGCTGCTAGCTGCTGTTTTCAGTTGCTTTGGATCACATATACCTTGAGAGATTTTGGCTTAGACATGTCCCATGTTCCACTTCTTTGTGATAGCACTAGTGCCATAAGCGTAGCCAAAAATCCCGTGCTTCACTCCAAAACCAAACACATAGAAGTGAGGTACCACTTTCTGAGAGATCATGTGGAGAAAAGAGATATTGAGCTTGCCCACGTTTCTACCCAAAACCAGCTTGCAGACATTTTCACTAAGCCACTTGACCAAGTTACCTTCACCCGCTTGCGAGGAGAACTTGGTGTGTGTGCGGTTTTCTGAGCTGAGTTTTGGAGGCTTCTCTTGTAGCATATGTATACTATTTGAAGGACCGAAACGGCGACCAAAGAGGGGGGGAGTGAATGGGAGCCGATAAAAATTCTTTCCAAACAATCCGGCTATTCTCCCAAAACAACTCCGAAACCTCCGAGAGCAATCTTGCCAAGATCACGTAGCCACTGTCAAGCTACTGACCCTAGGAACAAGAAACGAACAGCGGAACTCGAACCAATCAAAACGAACACCAAAACGACCCGAAACTCGGCTCGATCTAACACACCCAGGGGGGGCGGTTAAACCGGCCAGGGGGGCGGTTAAACCGCCCTGGCCTGGGAGCCTCGGGAAAAAGTCAAAACAAAAGTGGATCTCCCAAACCGCTTGAGCTCTTGAGGCGAGATTTTGGTCAGATGATCTAGACCTCCAGTGGAGTGTTTTCCCAAAAGATCTCGGCCTCTAACTCAGTACAACTCCCGGAATCGCAGATCTCGCGAAGAACACCATGACCTCGAGTTCATCCCGAAAATCTTAAATCCAGAGCGATTCTCGGCGTTTGGGGGCAAAGGATCACCAGCAAAAGAGGCACAAGGCACTCATACGTGAATCCCCCAAAGAAATCCGAGAGAAAACGCCCTAGAACAAGAAGAACGAAAATCCCCCAAAAATAGCTCCGAAAATACCCACGAAAATAGAAAAAGGAAAGGGAGCTCGGGAAATCAAATCATGGCACAAAGATGAGCAGCACAAACTCAATCACATAACCATGAATTCACCTATACAAACTAGGAATGATTCGAAGTAGTTCTAGGTGGAGGGGATGAAGGGGAAAACAAGTTCAAAGTAAAACCTAAAGAGATAACTAGAGAGATGACAGCCACCAGCCCTGAAGGGGCCTATTAGTAGTCCAAGTGGTGGTGTCCTAAAGACTAAACTACCCCTAAGTGATACATACCCCTCAGGGGCAAATTTGACATTTTGATCTCAGATATTTTCCGGCTCGGGCACCTTCCACTGCAAGCTAGCTTCCCTCCGACGCAAGCCTTGCAGTCACGCCGCGTGTCCTCCGGATCGAAGCTCCTCGACGCCGTTCTTAGGCCAGCCCAGGGGGGGGCGGTTAAACCGGCCCTGGGGGGCGGTTAAACCGCCCCTGTCAGCCCACACAGGCCCAGCTGCCCAAGTTCGCCTCGTCGAGTCCTCGGTCCTTGGTTTTGAGGCCCAAACCAAGGGAAACCGTCCACCGATGATTTTGTGGCCAAATCACCAAACCCCGCGCGCAAACTTCGGTTGTTAGCCGCCACCTTGCGCCAGCTTCTCGTCCGCGTACGAGCTTCGGTTGTGAGCCGCTACCTCGCACCGGAACCACGTCCCCTTGCTCGTTCTTGCCAGCATGTGAACCGCACTTGATCCACCGGCCATCGGGTCCCTCGAACCAAGCCTACTTGTCTCTCCGCTCCTCGGAGGCCGCCATGGCTAAGACCTTTCGCGCCTGTTCTTCACCTGCACCAATGCAACCAAGCCGCATTCTACACCTGCAATACTTGAGCCAAGGGAAACGTCAATCCACACCACGTTGTCAATCACTCATCACACCAGGAAGCGACCATCCACCGGTCCTCGGACACACTGGGTCCTCAATCTCCCCCTTGATGAGTGCATTGACAACACACACATAGTAACCAATTGATATAAAGAAAATATAAAAGAAAACGAAAACAAGACTCAAGCAAGTGACTAAAAGCAAGAACAAGCCGAGAACAAAGTCACTCTGCAAGAGAAAGCTCCAGAAACGCCGACCCTTCAAGAAGAAGCGAAAGGGCTCAACACCATCGGCAAAAGAGCAAAAGCACAAAGCACAAATCACAAACTTCAAATCTTCCAACTCACTTTTCAGGACTCTCAAAGCACTCCCCCTGCAAAGATGCAACTCCCCCTGAACAAGTGAACTTGTGCGTGCGAAAATCACTCGAAAATGGCTCAAACCATCACAAACCTTGTGCTCTCAGCACAGGGGCGGTTAAACCGCCCAGGGGGGGCGGTTAAACCGCCCCTGGCAGATGACCAAAGTGAAAAGACCCAAAATTTCACAAATCGACTCGCAACGATGCCGTTCCAACTTGAAAACCTTCCACATGTGCCCAGCAAGATATTCCAATGATCAAACTCTCAGAAACTTCGCAAATTTTCAGAAAACCTCATTTGGGCAAAAACTTCAACCTCTCACACAATTTCGACAAATTCTAGAGCAAAACCTTTCTTCTAAATTTAGCAGCAACTCCCCCTTGCCAAATGCTCCAGAAATTCTCCCCCTTGTTGACAATGCACACATCAAGGCAAAATATACAAAATGCAACTACAAGCTTCTCAAATATACAATGAGCAATACAAAATGCTACAAGTTAGAGAAGAGACATACAAGCTAGTTCATCATGTCACACGGGCATTGCCATCAAGAAGGTGAAGACATATATCCAATTGACAAAGCCATGAGCAAATTGTGGATTTTTATCAAAAATGTCACCGCATGAGCAAAGTCCTAACCATGGATTGTTTAAGCAAAAATAAACTTCATCTCACCAAAATCATGAAAGGACAAGCATTCTTGACAAAAGATCATCATAAACGCCCAAGTTCTACCTCATGTCATATCAAAGCACGGAGCCATGTGTTCACTTCTCATGGGAGACTTCTCCGGCAAACAACATGCAACCGCTTAGCACCCATGTGTGCAAGTGTGTGCAATGGTGAAAGCATATGAGCATAATTTTCTGCAAATGTATCTTTTCCTCAACTTTCTTCTTTCATGCACAGACATCTCATTTTTCAAGTTTTTCAAATTAAGCATGGTACATGAAATGTCTTTGCGACAGAAAGAAGCTTATGCTCCTCCACAAGATAAAGCATGGGCTAAACATTTACAATGACAAAGGTCTTTGACCCAGTTGAAAAGAATATCACACCCTAGCATGATCTTAAGCAAGATATAGCCATTTCGGCTCAAACAAGACATGCAAAGGCATTTACTCATGGGTGTAGGAATTAAGTTCAGTTTGTCATTTTAATTCAAAAAGGAGACTATCTCAATAGAATATATATCAAAACCATCAAGAGCATAGCCATTCATCCAATCAATCCCTAGCCAGCCTGCCTAAACTCTAAAATGTAGCAAGTTGTACAAATCACTGCATATAGGAGAAGCTCATCCTAAGATATGATACAAAAGATGAAATCAATATACAAAAGCAAGAGAAATATACATCAAGATACAAAGATGGTACACAAAATATACATATGCTACAAGAGAAACCTCCAAAACTCAGCTCAGAAAACCGCACACACACCAAGTTCCCCTCGCAAGCGGGTGAAGGTAACTTGGTCAAGTGGCTTAGTGAAAATGTCTGCAAGCTGATTTTGGGTAGAAACGTGGGCAAGCTCAATATCTCCTTTCTCCACATGATCTCTCAGAAAGTGGTACCTCACTTCTATGTGTTTGGTTTTGGAATGAAGCACGGGATTTTTGGCTACGCTTATGGCACTGGTGCTATCACAAAGAAGTGGAACATGGGACATGTCTAAGCCAAAGTCTCTCAAGGTGTATGTGATCCAAAGCAACTGAGAACAACAGCTAGCAGCAGCAACATACTCGGCTTCAGTGGTGGATTGGGCTACGCTAGACTGCTTGCGAGAAGACCAAGACACAAGAGACGATCCAAGAAACTGACACTGACCAGAAGTAGACTTGCGATCAACACGGCATCCAGCAAAATCCGCATCAGAAAAACCATGGAGTGCAAGAGTGGAATCGGCAGAATACCAAAGACCCAGCTCAGGAGTAAACTTGAGATACCTGAAAATCCTCTTGACGGCCTGACGATGTGAAGTCCTCGGTGAAGCCTGAAAACGAGCGCACAGACACACGCTGAACTGTATGTCCGGCCTCGTCGCCGTCAAGTAGAGGAGGGAGCCGATCATGCTCCGGTACTCCTTCTGGTCCACTGGTTCTCCGTCCTCATCCGCATCCAAAGCTGTAGTCGTACTCATCGGCGTAGTCATCGGCTTGGAGTCGCTCATGTCGAATTTCTTGAGAATGTCCTTGGTGTACTTGCTTTGGTGCACAAATGTCCCATCCTTGGTTTGCTTGATCTGCAGCCCGAGAAAGAACTGCAACTCTCCCATCATCGACATCTCAAATTCCCTGCTCATATCGTCTGCAAACTTGGCAACAAGATCATGAGAAGAGCCACCAAAAATGATATCATCCACGTAAATCTGAACGATTAAAAGATCTTTGCCATTTCTCAGCAAGAAGAGCGTTTTATCAACCTTCCCCATCACAAACCCCTTGCTAAGCAAGAACCCTCTCAATCTACCATACCACGCTCTGGGTGCTTGCTTTAGGCCATATAACGCTCGGTGGAGTTTGTACACTCGGTGTGGGTATCTCTCACTCTCAAAACCCGGGGGCTGCCTCACATACACTTCTTCCTCGATCACCCCATTCAAGAAGGCACTCTTCACATCCATTTGGTACAATTTGAACCCTTTAGCAACTGCAAATGCTAGAAGGATCCGAATTGCCTCCAAACGGGCAACAGGAGCAAATGTCTCCTCATAATCTATCCCCTCCTGCTGCGAAAACCCCTGAGCAACCAACCTCGCTTTGTTTCTCACAATCTCACCACTCTCATCCCTCTTGTTCTTGAACACCCACTTGGTTCCTATGGGATGGCAATTTGGAGGTGGTTCTACTAACTTCCACACCTGATTTCTCTCAAAGTTTTCAAGCTCTTCATGCATGGCATTGACCCAATCGGAATCAGATAAAGCGTGTCCAACATTTTTGGGCTCAAAAGACGCGACAAAGGCAGAATGAGCATAATGAGAGATGTTCTGTGACCTCGACCGTGTAGTGCGTTCATCCATGTTCCCGATGATCTTCGAAGGTGGATGATCCCTCTGTACCAGCCGAGGAGCTTCTCGCCTCGAGATTGCCTCCCCCTCAACATCAGCTTCCACTTGAACTCGATCTGGTGCGCGACTCGACGAAGGTGTAGCAGAGGGGCCGTCGTCGAACGTCGTGGTAGTAGTGGAAGTAGAAGGTACACGATCTCCACATGGTGCCTGAAATTCTTCATCATCTTCATCATCAGGCTGTTCTTCCTCAAAGATGGGCTGTCCCAAGTCATCATCACCTGCACACTCAAAAGCAGAAGAGCTACACGGAATGGTCTCGTCGAAGGTGACTTCGCAAGTCTCCATGATTTGGTTAGTTTCAAGATTGAGCACACGATATGCTCGAGAATGATTAGCATAACCAAGAAAAATTCCATCCATCGAACGAGACTCAAACTTGTCCAAATTTCCTTTCTTCAAGATGAAACACTTGCAACCAAAAACCCGAAAGTGACTTACACGGGGAGAACAACCATGAAAAAGCTCATAGCAAGTTTTCTTCTTGAAAGCACGAAGGAAAATCCGATTCGAAACATAGCAAGCTGTGTTCACCGCTTCTGCCCAATACTTCCTAGGAGTCCTATGCTCATCTAGCATCGTCCTAGCCATCTCACAAAGTGTTCTATTCTTTCTCTCAACAACACCATTCTGACAAGCAACATATGGCGAAGAGTATTGATGTTCAAGACCAAGATCACGACAGAAGGCATCAAAACGAGTGTTCTTAAATTCCGTACCATTGTCGCTACGAATAGCTCTCATGGCACCACCATTACTCTCGTTTTTCAACCTCAAAATCAGATCTCGAACAAAATCAAAAGTCTCATCCTTCGACGCCAGAAAGAACACCCACGCATACCGAGAAAAGTCATCAACAACCACAAGAACATACCACTTCCCACCAACTGAACGAACTCGAGCGGGGCCAACCAAATCCATGTGCAAAAGCTCCCCTGGACGCTCAGTCATAACATCTGTCAAAGGTGGGTGAGAAGCAGCAACCATTTTTCCATGCCTACATGGTGCACAAACCAAATCTTTCTCGAACTTGAGCTTGGGCAATCCTCGGATAAGGTCAAGAGCACTCAAGCGTGTGAGTAAATCAAAGCTCACATGACCCAATCTCCTATGCCACTTCCAAAGCTCAGAAGAAGTACCAGCGATCAAACAACGTGAAGGACCAAAAGATCGAGAAAAATCAGCACGAAAAATCTGTCCCTCAGGAATGATCATACACACAAGGTCACCTCGAGAATCAAGAATTTTCGAATCACCACGCTTAAAGCGAACCTCATAACCCTCATCAAGAAGCTGAGAAACTGAGAGCAAATTGAAACCAAGATTCTTGACAAGAGCAACTCGCTTCAACATGAAAGTGTCGCTCACCTGAATAGCACCCTCTGACAACACTCTACCTCTACCCTTATCCCCGAAAGTGATGTACTGCCTGGACACCACCGGGGTGAGACTGGAGAACCACTTACCATTACCTGTCATGTGTCTCGAGCAGCCAGAATCCATCAACCAAAAATTCTCCAAGCCTCCCACCTGCACAATCAGAACCGAGAACGAGAATGAGCAAATGACTCGACACTGGGGTTAGCACAGAACGAGTCAAACCAGTGTCGTGCCATCTGCTCAAAAGAAGGGTTAGCAAAATCAGCTCTACCGCGTGACACCCTCTCGTCTCTCACCATCGGACCTCTAGCACCACGCGGGGGAAAACGTGGCCTAGACTCTCTCCTAGCCTCAAAGCTACGGTCGAACCTCCCTGAACCAAACTGACCGCGAAACGGAGGCCGCCTACAAACTCACGAACAACAGGAACACCACGACTAGCAACCACAGGAACTGTACGCACAACAGCGTCGCCTCTCGGCCAGGGTGAACGAGACACAGGCACACTACGAGAAGAGTAGTACCTGTCCCTGTTCCCCACCTCCTTCTCTCTTCTCACCTCCCTCTTCTTCCTCCAACAGAACTCCTCAAGGTGACCATCCCTTCCACAATGCTCACAATGGAAGCGGACTGGCTTTGGCTTTGGGGTTTCTCTCGGCTGTGCCCTCTCTCTCGGCTGGTAAACCCCACTCCTCACAAAGGTCACTCTCCTCTGAAAGTTCTCTGACTTAGGTGGAAACTTGGGAGGATCTGGAGTGGTGTCAAGCATGTTCAGCAGGTGGTTTGGTTTGGGTGTAAAGGTGTTCTTGAGAATGGCTTTTGGTGGGTTTGTGGGAATGTTTGCGGTGGAGCTCTCTGGATCTCTCTCTCTCTCACCACTACTCTCACCAACCTTCTCAGAACCAAGACCACAACCATCAGCTCTCTTGAAACTAGCAATCAACATCTTGAGCTGAGGCTCACGACCAGACAACCAACCCAAACACTGTCTCAGCTCATCATTCTCATCTTGCAAGCGATTCACACACTGCTCTAACTCAACATTTTTCAATGTAACAACATCACAAGCAGAACATGAATTCGCAATGGGTGATTTAAGTTGTGCTTCAAGTGAACTAATCATGGTGCGTGATTCAAGCAACTGAGCATGCAAAGCAGGACAAGAAGTACAAGCACCTAGCAAAGATGACCTAGACTTCAACTCAGCAAGCTCAACTCTAGCACTCTCTAGTTCATCCAAGCAAGTCATGTGTTTCTCCTTAAGCACAACAAGATCAGCAATATGCACATCACAGAACGAGCATTCTACCTCATCAGACACAAGAGGAGCATCTTTCAAAACAGCAATCTCAGACTCAAGCGAAGCTGCTCTCTCCCTAGACTCGCAAAGCAAAGACTCAAACTCCATGGCCTTCTTTCCAGTCTCAGAAAGTAAGGTCTCAAGCTCAGCCACTCTATCCTTGGACTCTCCTAGCAAGGACCTAAACTCCCTCTTTTCCTTGTTGGTCTTTCTAAGCACATCATCGCGGTTATCGACCAACTGCTCTAGCCTAGCAATCTCCTGACGCAAAGAGGTGGGATCTGTCAATACCTCATCCTCGGAGTCGGAGTCGGAGTCGTCCTTGCTCTTCGCGGAGTCGTGCGCCATGGTGCAGTAGTCGACGGCGGCGAAGGAGATGCCGTTGAAGTTGCGGTTCAAGCTCTTCTTCTCCTTGCGGTGGCCGCGGTCTTCATCTTCACTGCTTGAGCTTGACGACGTGTTGGTGGAGCTTGTGTCGATGTCGCTCGCATCAGCCACCATCGCTCGAGATCTGTGCTTCTTGTGTCCACCGTGCTTGTTCTTGGATCTTCTCTCGTCCTTGTTCTTCTGCTTGGAGCGGTACTCGTCCTTGGGACGGTGCTTGTGGTCGTCTCGCGGGCGGTGCTTGCGGTTGTAGTCGTTCTTGATCTCCTCGGGGCACTCGGCGATGAAGTGGCCCATCTTCCCGCATCTGTAGCACGTACTCCCGGCACGCCTCGAACCCTTGCGGTTCTGGTACATCCGCTCGAACCTCCTCGTGAGCAACGCGAGATCCTCCTCGCTCAGCACCTCATACTCTTCATCTGGAAGGGACACAAGAGAAGACAAAGCAAAGTGTCTAGGAGTGTTAGCATGTCCATATCCAGAGCCACCGACTAGAGCCAGACTATGGGGATCAGTCGGACTCTTAGCCTTGGCAAGCAACTGCCTGTCAACCTCAGAAGACTTCAACTTCGAGAAAAGCTCGTCAACAGAAAGAGTCTCATAGTTTGTCGACTCCATGATCGCCTCAACCTTGGCACCCCACACAGATCTATCAAGTGCTTGCAGGAGCTTGATAGCTCAGTCATGATCCGAGTATGGTAGCACGGTAATGTTGGCTTTCATGTTGTTGACAATCGAAGTGAAACGCTGAAACAAAGCATTGTCACACCCAGATTTACCCAAAACCTGAATGCGTCCGTATGTGTGCCCAGGACGTCCACAGAACACATACAGCATACAAATATGGATCTCAAAGAACACAATGCTCGAAATAAATAGTTTTACATCCAGAGTTTAACACAAAGACATAGTCTTACACGAATAACACAGCGGAAGTCTATTTATTAAAGTTCTCAACTAAAGACAAATGGCGCCTCAATTCCCACAGGGACGCCGACTGGTTGATCGCAGCTCAGAAGTAAGGAAGATCCTCCGGGAAGTCTGCGAATGCCTCCTCATTCACTGCTCCATCTGTTACCAAGTGTAAGTAACTCATCTTTACTTAGCAAGTATAACAGGAGTATATGCAAGGCTGAAAAGGCTGACTCGGGTTTACTGCTTTAGCACTTTTAGTTGGTTCGTTTTATCATTCACCTAGTTACTACATGTGCAAAGGAACTCCCAGTTGTAACCCCCATTATAGATGTAAGTAGCATTAATACCATGAAGCATCATCATTAACATCATCTTCTAATCAAAAAGGATCCAGGCCGCTCGTGACCGTGAGCACGGCTATCATGATAGATGTACACTCTGCAGAGGTTTCGCCCTTTCCCCAACCGTTAGCGTAAAAGCTCGAAGGAGCTTTCCACCCAACCACGCACGAACCACACTTCCGAGGTGTGAGTGCATAGGGACGCTACAAGGCTTTTCGCTAGACACCCTAACAAACACAGTAGCCGCATTGGTACAATATGGGCAGCATGACCCTCGGCACCGAGATTGACTTAGGCCCATGGATCAAACACCATAGGGGGTCAATGGCGTCCGGAGTGCGATAGCCATCAAGCGCAACGTGCGGAGCGCCCAGAGCGCAGGTGAGGTGCTCCCAACACGGGACTGTGCCTAACGGGGCATAGCCAACGGATCCCGGAGCGTAAGGGAGACCGTCCCCGGTGGATCGAACCATACTCGCACCCATATTCCCCAACACGCCTAACGGTAACCACTGGTAAGCTAGAGACGTACAAGCTACTTGTCCAAGACCAGAGCCATAATAGTTACGGCGGCGGCGACAGGTTCCTGGGTTGCCGCTTTCCGAACCGGACCTTACGGAGAGACGCTAGAACAAAGCACGCAGCACTTGCTCTAGCTCCCTGAGCCAAGTTGCTAAAGAGCAAGTTTTACCATCATGTTGAAGTGAACCTTTAAATCAATATTAACACTTAAATAAAGGTGACAGTAGCTGCGCTTAGCAAAGACTACCCATAAATGCATGAACCCGGGGTATAACAAGGACAGGATAAAAGTAGCTAGGTACAACCTTAAGGCTCATCAAGTTAGACACATGCAAATATGAATGATTGATTAAAGGTGAATAGGTTGCAAGGAATTTCCACGTTACACTTGCCTTAGATCCAGTTAATGGTTGCTCAAAGCCTTCAATTCTCGCTATTCAAACTCTTGTTCTTCAGGATCATTGAACGGCATTCCTTCTCCTACTCGTAGCAATCATCGAGCACAACATACAAATAGACAAACAAGCACAAATAAGAACATTACACCGATCAAAGGGAAAAGCTTTGAAAGAGCGTGCTAAAGGAAGAGGCTCGTTGCTACGAACGCAAAGGGGCAAGAAACGCTCTAAACGAGGTTAAGGTCAGAAGGAAACAACTATCGAAAGAATTTAATTATAAAACAAGACAGGACCTGATTGCTTCATTTATTTTAGTTATTAAAACATGTATGGAGGATATTTCAAAGAAATACCCTATGTTAGGATTAACCAAAATTACAATTATGTTAGAAAAACGTTGTAAGCCTTAGTCATATTTTATTTATAAATATTCAAGTATATATACTATACCGATTAAAAGTTAACTTCAGAAAAGCAAGGTATGAAACATCTAATCGAATAACCTGTTCTTCATGTTCAACTAATCACATTATTATTAAGAAGCAATGATAGTAGTATTAATCATATTAGTTTTATTCATAAAAGCGAGGTATAACCTAGTCAACTTTTATTTAGAAAATCAGATGAAATATACATTAATCAAATTAATCATTTAATTTAGAAACACCGAGGTACAGCTCTAATTGACTTTTATTTAGAAATACATTGAGATAGTATTAGTCAACTTAATATTAGTTATGAAAACCGACATGTACCCCTAATTTGCTTTTATCAGGAAAAGGCATGTGAGTAGACATTAATCAAATTAATTTGGAAATAATTTATAAAAGCATGAATTGGGGTAAACATCACCACTAGCGTGTACTTTATGTTAAAATGAACCTAACGCAACTTGAACGGGTCGAAACGGAGCTAAAACGTGGAATCTAGGACTAAAACAAGATTGCAGGGACCTAGTCGCGATTAACTATAGCCGACAGGGGCTAGCAGAGAATAAAGGCTAGACTCAGTGAATAGTCACTGCGAATAGACGAATCTCCAGGGTTAGATCTGCAAAAGTGTAGATCTCGGGCTGGGTTGAGAAGAACTAAAACTTCTAGGGTGTTTTCTGTGAAGTTTGCAAGACACAAAGAACCTGTAGAAATTACAGACTTCTCAGGGGCCAAACTGCAAAATGGCGGGCTTCTTCTTCCTCAACACATGGCCGGCCGGCGGCGTCACTGGGCGTCGGCCTCGGCGGCGATTCAGGCGGCGAGGAGCTCGACGGGCAGGGGGAAAAGGAGGAGGAGGTCGAGGGGATCACGTGGAGGCGCTCACCGGCGGCGGAGATCGACGGGGGCGGCCGGAATCCGTCGCAGACGGCGGACGGCGGCGGCGGCTCGGGGAAGCTCGCGGCGGCGGCGCTCCGGCGGCGTTGAGGCGACGAGGATGGGCGGCGAAGCTTCAGCTCAGCGTCGGGGTCCTCGTCCCGGCCTCGGCTCGTCCCGGCGGTGCTTGCACGCGGCGATGGCCGGCGGCGGCTGCTGCGGGCGGCGGCGCTGCGCGCGGCGCACGCGAGGGGAAGGCGAAGGGCGGCGGCGCTGCAGCAGGAGGCGCGGGGCTAGGGCTTCTGCCCTTTTATACAGGCGCGGGCGCCGAGGGCGGCCGGGCACGCACGCCCAGGCCAAGGCCGGCGGCGGCGCTGCCTGGCAGGCCGATGGGCCTTGCGGGCCGGGCGAGGTAGCGGGTCGGGTCGGGTTCAGTTGGATCCGGCCCGATCCGTTAAGGGTTAGGGTTTTCTTTTTATTTTCCGGAAAAACATTTTCCATGCAAAAACATATCTAGAAAACTCCAGATAATGTTTTTAAAGCACGAAAAATAGCCAGAAAATCCCAAAAATTCTAGGAAAATTCCCAGAGGTAGATTGGGACAAGATGAGTCCAAATAAAATATCAGGAGCTCGTGAAAAGGATTATAGAGTCTTCTAATAAATAGAAAGAGCTCTGGAAAAAGGAGAATTAATTTCCAGAAAAGTCCAGAAAATTCCCGGAAGAACCTAGACGTCGCGTAAACGCATTTTAAAAGTTGTGCACTCATGAAACACCAAAATGCACCAGCATGAATGCAACACACATAACAAACGTATTTAATTTCAAAAGAACAACCAATTGTTTTTCTTGCACTTAATTCCCTGTAAAGCGAATAAATGTTGGAAAAAGTTTTAAAATTATGAGAAATCATTGTTTAATTTTTCTTTTTAATCACATCCTGAAATCCAACAATTTCAGGGTGTGACAGAACTACCCCCCTTAACAGGAATCTCGTCCCGAGATTCAGGAGAAAGGCTAGCAAGAAAAGGAAAGGTTTATGGGTTGCATTGCTTCACATATTCTTGTCTTGCCCTTCGTACTTCCATAGGACGTGTGTTGGTGATTATTGAATCCCTTGTTGCAAATTCATCGTTAGGTAATCCATGGAGTCATTCTCGAATGTACCACCATGTGATGATCCCTATAGAGAACCTTAGTATAAGTTTGTTGAAGTTTCTCAATCACGCTTCATGTTACTTCATTCCCTGGCTTCCCTTCTTCCTTCATGGACTTACTCGTGTGGTTCCAAGGATGTTAATCAAATTCCTTCTGTAAAGTGATTTGAGTAGAGCTGGTTTGATTGTCCCATTACTCTCTTAGTCTTTACTGGCTTGTCTGATGTTGATCCTTTCTTCATCCGTCATCAATGTTGTTGTCTTCTTCTCGCTTTAACTCCTTATCTACGTCGCATCTACCCCCCTTAACAAGTTCTTTCCATGGTTCAAATTGAGCTTGGTAAGGGTGAGCTTCTTCCCTTAACTCATTTCACTACTTTGCTTCCTGGGTCTCCTGGCCTTCCAGGGTTGAAATTCTTTGACAGAGGTACTTCAATCCACGAGGGTCATAGTCTGAGTTCTACCCTAATCTTGGCTAACTCCTTCTCCGACTGATCCCCCCGTTTTTTTTTTTTTGCGAACACCTTCTGCTCTTTGTCGATAACCGAACAGTATCGTTGTAACGCCTCAGCTTTCATTAGACTGGCTTCACTCTGGGGACATGGAAGGCCATGGTATTCTCAACATTGACATGCCCATGAATGCTTAACATCCTCATGTTGTAGTCGCGCCTCTAGCTCTGACACTCTACAACTTCTCTTATTCCTTTGACTATTCCATGCTTCAACAACCTGTCTTTTTCCTGGTCCCGGGTGAACCTTACCTTTGTCGTCTCCATAGTGGGAGGGGACGATAATTCACATTGCATCCTTCCTTGTCGAGCCTCAGCTCGTATGGCTAAGAGTTCCTCGTAGTTGAATGGTGGCGGGGACGGGGATATTGTTATCAAGACCTTACGATTTCCTTCGTTGTAGTTGTTGAGGAGTGGGTCTTGTTCCATCATAACTTGTCTGATTTTCTTCATAGTTTGAGCCACCGCGTGCAACGCTTGACTCTATACTTCCATAAGCTATGTCGTCTTAAGAGGGTATGAAATAGCTGGCGCATCGTCTCCACGGGCACTTTTGGCACTGCTCCCGATGGGGTTTACAATCTTCAGCCTCTAGTGTCAAACTGTGTAGAATCCTCGATCTTCATCTTTCTCATTTCTAGAGTCGTCCTTCGAAGAGAGGTAGATGGAAAAAAAAACAAGAAATAGGGTGGGAACGAGAATTCTATAAGGCCTTCTTTTCTTGGACTTGTCCCGGGTGTTGATAATTGCAGATGCTTGTCGTTGATGTTGGTGTTGTCTGTCTTTCTTTCCTCTTCGTCTTTCTGTTGCTGGGTCATCCTTGGAGGGAAGTAGATGGGAGGAAAGCAAGAATTAGGGTGGGATAGAGAATTTTGTAGTACTTTCTTTTCTTCGACTTGCTTCATGTGTGCCTGGCTGCAGATGCTTGACTTTGATGTTGGTGTTGCCTTCACCTTCTATGTTGGTGTTGCCTTCATCTTCTCATCCAAGATGCTCCCTTTGATTAGAGAAAAAGAAAGAAGGATGACAAGGAGGTGGGAGGAACAGAAGAAGAACCCCAGCTAGGCAACTGATGTTATTGTAGGTAGAAGACCCACAATACACCAACAATCAATACAAAGAAACAAAATCACACAAGGTCATAAAACCAAGCATCATCATGCAAACACAGAACTCCAACAGTCAACAATTGTTAGTCGATGCTAAGTGTTGTTAGTAAGGCTGCAAAGGGGTGCTCCTAATTCCTAAGCAGGGCTCTAACGTCAAGCTTGAACCAACATTAGAATAGGTGGTGTTGATCACCTGAGATGAGTATAGAAAAGAGACTTTGGAATCTAAAGGACTCAAGGAGAGACTCCAAAGAGAACCAATTAATGTCATATATGGGAAAATGGATATTCTCGTATGAATGTTGAGGAGGAGATGAATATACGAGAATAACAAATGCAAGTACAGAGATAAATTGAATAAATAGAGATGAAAAGGAATTGTAGAAATTATAGGTCAGGGAAACAACAAGGAGAGGTTGGATAGACAAGGGTCGAAATTAGCAACATCACCGATAAAACAAGAAGGTGAGACGCAGGACATAGATAAAATAATTAATCAAAATGGAAAGATATTCAACATCAAGTAGACAAGGATTTGTAGAGGTAAGGATCAAGGGTTCATCAATAGCAAATCAAGGTGGAGATAAAAGACCAAAAGTCAAGGATAAGAAGTAAGCGTTCAAGGTGTGGATAAGCGGTCAAGGAGTAGGAAGAGTTAACAGAGGGGCCAAGGATAATATAGATGAAATTTATATGATAAAGAGGACCTTCAGAAACGACCATTTCTATCTAGGCTGTGATCCTACAGTCAACACGGCTCTGATACCAATTTGTCACACCCAGATTTACCCAAAACCTGAATGCGTCCGTATGTGTGCCCAGGACGTCCACAGAACACATACAGCATACAAATATGGATCTCAAAGAACACAATGCTCGAAATAAATAGTTTTACATCCAGAGTTTAACACAAAGACATAGTCTTACACGAATAACACAGCGGAAGTCTATTTATTAAAGTTCTCAACTAAAGACAAATGGCGCCTCAATTCCCACAGGGACGCCGACTGGTTGATCGCAGCTCAGAAGTAAGGAAGATCCTCCGGGAAGTCTGCGAATGCCTCCTCATTCACTGCTCCATCTGTTACCCGTCCGGGATTTTGTTGATTGTTGCCAAGTGTAAGTAACTCATCTTTACTTAGCAAGTATAACAGGAGTATATGCAAGGCTGAAAAGGCTGACTCGGGTTTACTGCTTTAGCACTTTTAGTTGGTTCGTTTTATCATTCACCTAGTTACTACATGTGCAAAGGAACTCCCAGTTGTAACCCCCATTATAGATGTAAGTAGCATTAATACCATGAAGCATCATCATTAACATCATCTTCTAATCAAAAAGGATCCAGGCCGCTCGTGACCGTGAGCACGGCTATCATGATAGATGTACACTCTGCAGAGGTTTCGCCCTTTCCCCAACCGTTAGCGTAAAAGCTCGAAGGAGCTTTCCACCCAACCACGCACGAACCACACTTCCGAGGTGTGAGTGCATAGGGACGCTACAAGGCTTTTCGCTAGACACCCTAACAAACACAGTAGCCGCATTGGTACAATATGGGCAGCATGACCCTCGGCACCGAGATTGACTTAGGCCCATGGATCAAACACCATAGGGGGTCAATGGCGTCCGGAGCGCGATAGCCATCAAGCGCAACGTGCGGAGCGCCCAGAGCGCAGGTGAGGTGCTCCCAACACGGGACTGTGCCTAACGGGGCATAGCCAACGGATCCCGGAGCGTAAGGGAGACCGTCCCCGGTGGATCGAACCATACTCGCACCCATATTCCCCAACACGCCTAACGGTAACCACTGGTAAGCTAGAGACGTACAAGCTACTTGTCCAAGACCAGAGCCATAATAGTTACGGCGGCGGCGACAGGTTCCTGGGTTGCCGCTTTCCGAACCGGACCTTACGGAGAGACGCTAGAACAAAGCACGCAGCACTTGCTCTAGCTCCCTGAGCCAAGTTGCTAAAGAGCAAGTTTTACCATCATGTTGAAGTGAACCTTTAAATCAATATTAACACTTAAATAAAGGTGACAGTAGCTGCGCTTAGCAAAGACTACCCATAAATGCATGAACCCGGGGTATAACAAGGACAGGATAAAAGTAGCTAGGTACAACCTTAAGGCTCATCAAGTTAGACACATGCAAATATGAATGATTGATTAAAGGTGAATAGGTTGCAAGGAATTTCCACGTTACACTTGCCTTAGATCCAGTTAATGGTTGCTCAAAGCCTTCAATTCTCGCTATTCAAACTCTTGTTCTTCAGGATCATTGAACGGCATTCCTTCTCCTACTCGTAGCAATCATCGAGCACAACATACAAATAGACAAACAAGCACAAATAAGAACATTACACCGATCAAAGGGAAAAGCTTTGAAAGAGCGTGCTAAAGGAAGAGGCTCGTTGCTACGAACGCAAAGGGGCAAGAAACGCTCTAAACGAGGTTAAGGTCAGAAGGAAACAACTATCGAAAGAATTTAATTATAAAACAAGACAGGACCTGATTGCTTCATTTATTTTAGTTATTAAAACATGTATGGAGGATATTTCAAAGAAATACCCTATGTTAGGATTAACCAAAATTACAATTATGTTAGAAAAACGTTGTAAGCCTTAGTCATATTTTATTTATAAATATTCAAGTATATATACTATACCGATTAAAAGTTAACTTCAGAAAAGCAAGGTATGAAACATCTAATCGAATAACCTGTTCTTCATGTTCAACTAATCACATTATTATTAAGAAGCAATGATAGTAGTATTAATCATATTAGTTTTATTCATAAAAGCGAGGTATAACCTAGTCAACTTTTATTTAGAAAATCAGATGAAATATACATTAATCAAATTAATCATTTAATTTAGAAACACCGAGGTACAGCTCTAATTGACTTTTATTTAGAAATACATTGAGATAGTAT
This sequence comes from Urochloa ruziziensis, assembly GCA_015476505.1. Taxonomy (NCBI): domain Eukaryota; kingdom Viridiplantae; phylum Streptophyta; class Magnoliopsida; order Poales; family Poaceae; genus Urochloa; species Urochloa ruziziensis. Next base: position 8,093 of record WEIB01000975.1, on the reverse strand, counting down.
TAGTCAACTTAATATTAGTTATGAAAACCGACATGTACCCCTAATTTGCTTTTATCAGGAAAAGGCATGTGAGTAGACATTAATCAAATTAATTTGGAAATAATTTATAAAAGCATGAATTGGGGTAAACATCACCACTAGCGTGTACTTTATGTTAAAATGAACCTAACGCAACTTGAACGGGTCGAAACGGAGCTAAAACGTGGAATCTAGGACTAAAACAAGATTGCAGGGACCTAGTCGCGATTAACTATAGCCGACAGGGGCTAGCAGAGAATAAAGGCTAGACTCAGTGAATAGTCACTGCGAATAGACGAATCTCCAGGGTTAGATCTGCAAAAGTGTAGATCTCGGGCTGGGTTGAGAAGAACTAAAACTTCTAGGGTGTTTTCTGTGAAGTTTGCAAGACACAAAGAACCTGTAGAAATTACAGACTTCTCAGGGGCCAAACTGCAAAATGGCGGGCTTCTTCTTCCTCAACACATGGCCGGCCGGCGGCGTCACTGGGCGTCGGCCTCGGCGGCGATTCAGGCGGCGAGGAGCTCGACGGGCAGGGGGAAAAGGAGGAGGAGGTCGAGGGGATCACGTGGAGGCGCTCACCGGCGGCGGAGATCGACGGGGGCGGCCGGAATCCGTCGCAGACGGCGGACGGCGGCGGCGGCTCGGGGAAGCTCGCGGCGGCGGCGCTCCGGCGGCGTTGAGGCGACGAGGATGGGCGGCGAAGCTTCAGCTCAGCGTCGGGGTCCTCGTCCCGGCCTCGGCTCGTCCCGGCGGTGCTTGCACGCGGCGATGGCCGGCGGCGGCTGCTGCGGGCGGCGGCGCTGCGCGCGGCGCACGCGAGGGGAAGGCGAAGGGCGGCGGCGCTGCAGCAGGAGGCGCGGGGCTAGGGCTTCTGCCCTTTTATACAGGCGCGGGCGCCGAGGGCGGCCGGGCACGCACGCCCAGGCCAAGGCCGGCGGCGGCGCTGCCTGGCAGGCCGATGGGCCTTGCGGGCCGGGCGAGGTAGCGGGTCGGGTCGGGTTCAGTTGGATCCGGCCCGATCCGTTAAGGGTTAGGGTTTTCTTTTTATTTTCCGGAAAAACATTTTCCATGCAAAAACATATCTAGAAAACTCCAGATAATGTTTTTAAAGCACGAAAAATAGCCAGAAAATCCCAAAAATTCTAGGAAAATTCCCAGAGGTAGATTGGGACAAGATGAGTCCAAATAAAATATCAGGAGCTCGTGAAAAGGATTATAGAGTCTTCTAATAAATAGAAAGAGCTCTGGAAAAAGGAGAATTAATTTCCAGAAAAGTCCAGAAAATTCCCGGAAGAACCTAGACGTCGCGTAAACGCATTTTAAAAGTTGTGCACTCATGAAACACCAAAATGCACCAGCATGAATGCAACACACATAACAAACGTATTTAATTTCAAAAGAACAACCAATTGTTTTTCTTGCACTTAATTCCCTGTAAAGCGAATAAATGTTGGAAAAAGTTTTAAAATTATGAGAAATCATTGTTTAATTTTTCTTTTTAATCACATCCTGAAATCCAACAATTTCAGGGTGTGACAAGCATCAACCGACTCTCCAGGCAAATGAGCAAAGTTCTCATACTCCCTCCTTTACATCGAGAAAAGCCTAGCCTTGACATGGCTATCACCACCGTGGGCTACCTTGAGCTTCTGCCAGATCTGGCTAGCTAGGTCCTCGCCCAAAACACGCTCAAACTCCTCGGCAGACAAAGCACGGAACAAGTAGTCAACAGCTCGGGCATTCGCCTCAAATCTATCCTTTGCATCCTGGGCATCTAAGTTGGTGGGATTGACATAGTTCTCATCTTTGGTCACATCCCACAACAACTTTCCTTTGCCTCGCAAGAAAGCGCCCATACGCGCAACCTAGTTCGGGTAGTTCTTCCCATCGAAGTGCGGAGGCCCGGAACCCCGATCTTGGTACGCCATCTTTGGATCTTAGACTGGTTAGAGTCGCAAAGACCCGTAACCGGCTCTGATACCAATTGAAGGACCGAAACGGCGACCAGAGAGGGGGGGAGTGAATGGGAGCCGATAAAAATTCTTTCCAAACAATCCGGCTATTCTCCCAAAACAACTCCGAAACCTCCGAGAGCAATCTTGCCAAGATCACGTAGCCACTGTCAAGCTACTGACCCTAGGAACAAGAAACGAACAGCGGAACTCGAACCAATCAAAACGAACACCAAAACGACCCGAAACTCGGCTCGATCTAACACACCCAGGGGGGGCGGTTAAACCGGCCAGGGGGGGCGGTTAAACCGCCCTGGCCTGGGAGCCTCGGGAAAAAGTCAAAACAAAAGTGGATCTCCCAAACCGCTTGAGCTCTTGAGGCGAGATTTTGGTCAGATGATCTAGACCTCCAGTGGAGTGTTTTCCCAAAAGATCTCGGCCTCTAACTCAGTACAACTCCCGGAATCGCAGATCTCGCGAAGAACACCATGACCTCGAGTTCATCCCGAAAATCTTAAATCCAGAGCGATTCTCGGCGTTTGGGGGCAAAGGATCACCAGCAAAAGAGGCACAAGGCACTCATACGTGAATCCCCCAAAGAAATCCGAGAGAAAACGCCCTAGAACAAGAAGAACGAAAATCCCCCAAAAATAGCTCCGAAAATACCCACGAAAATAGAAAAAGGAAAGGGAGCTCGGGAAATCAAATCATGGCACAAAGATGAGCAGCACAAACTCAATCACATAACCATGAATTCACCTATACAAACTAGGAATGATTCGAAGTAGTTCTAGGTGGAGGGGATGAAGGGGAAAACAAGTTCAAAGTAAAACCTAAAGAGATAACTAGAGAGATGACAGCCACCAGCCCTGAAGGGGCCTATTAGTAGTCCAAGTGGTGGTGTCCTAAAGACTAAACTACCCCTAAGTGATACATACCCCTCAGGGGCAAATTTGACATTTTGATCTCAGATATTTTTCGGCTCGGGCACCTTCCACTGCAAGCTAGCTTCCCTCCGACGCAAGCCTTGCAGTCACGCCGCGTGTCCTCCGGATCGAAGCTCCTCGACGCCGTTCTTAGGCCAGCCCAGGGGGGCGGTTAAACCGGCCCTGGGGGCGGTTAAACCGCCCCTGTCAGCCCACACAGGCCCAGCTGCCCAAGTTCGCCTCGTCGAGTCCTCGGTCCTTGGTTTTGAGGCCCAAACCAAGGGAAACCGTCCACCGATGATTTTGTGGCCAAATCACCAAACCCCGCGCGCAAACTTCGGTTGTTAGCCGCCACCTTGCGCCGGCTTCTCGTCCGCGTACGAGCTTCGGTTGTGAGCCGCTACCTCGCACCGGAACCACGTCCCCTTGCTCGTTCTTGCCAGCATGTGAACCGCACTTGATCCACCGGCCATCGGGTCCCTCGAACCAAGCCTACTTGTCTCTCCGCTCCTCGGAGGCCGCCATGGCTAAGACCTTTCGCGCCTGTTCTTCACCTGCACCAATGCAACCAAGCCGCATTCTACACCTGCAATACTTGAGCCAAGGGAAACGTCAATCCACACCACGTTGTCAATCACTCATCACACCAGGAAGCGACCATCCACCGGTCCTCGGACACACTGGGTCCTCACTATTGTACCATCTTTGTATCTTGATGTACATTTTTCTTGCTTTTGTATCTGGTTTTCATCTTTTGTATCATATCTTAGGATGAGCTTCTCCTATATGCAGTGATTGGTACAACTTGCTACATTTTAGAGTTTAGGCAGGCTGACTAGGGATTGATTGGATGGATGGCTATGCTCTTGATGGTTTGGATATATATTCTGTTGAGATAGTCTCTTTTTGAATTAACATGATAATCTGAACTTAAAATCCTTCACCCATGAGTAAATGCCTTTGCATGTCTTGTTTGAGCCGAAATGGCTATATCTTGCTTAAGATCATGCTAGGGTGTGATATTCTTTTCAAATGGGTCAAAGACTGTTGTCATTGTAAATGTTTAGCCCATGCTTTATCTTGTGGAGGAGCATAAGCTTCTTTCTGTCGCAAAGACATTTCATGTACCATGTTTAACTTGAAAAACTTGAAAAATGAGATGTCTATGCATGAAAGAAGAAAGATGAGAAAAAGAAATATTTGCTGAAATTTATGCTCATGTCTCTATGCTTTCACCATTGCACACACTTGCACACATGGGTGCTAAGCGGTTGCATGTTGTTTGCCGGAGAAGTCTCCCATGAGAAGTGAACACATGGCTCCGTGCTTTGACATGACATGAGGTAGAACTTGGGCGTTTATGATGATCTTTTGTCAAGAATGCTTGTCCTTTCATGATTTTGGTGAGATGAAGTTTATTTTTGCTTAAACAATCCATGGTTAGGCCTTTGCTCATGTGGTGACATTTTTGATAAAAATCCACAATTTGATCATGGCTTTGTCAATTGGATATATGTCTTCACCTTCTTGATGGCAATGCCCGTGTGACATGATGAACTATCTAGTTTGCCTCTAGATTTTGCCCGTGGAAAGCTTTTGCTCTAGATTTTGCCGGATTTGTGTGAGAGATTGAAAGTTTTGCCCAAATGAGGTTTTCTGAAAATTTGCGAAGTTTCTGAGAGTTTGATCATTGGAATATCTTGCTGGGCACATGTGGAAGGTTTTCAAGTTGGAACGGCATCGTTGCGGTTGGTTTGTGCATTTTTGGCATTTTTGGCCTTGGTCATCTGCTAGGGGCGGTTTAACCGCCCCCCCCCCCCCGGGCGGTTTAACCGCCCCTGTGCTGAGAGCACAAGCTTTGTGGAGATTTAAGCCATTTTCGAGGAATTTTCGCACGCACAAGTTCACTTGTTCAGGGGGAGTGCTTTGAATGTCCTGAAAATTGAGATGGAAGTTTTGAAGTTTGTGATTTGTGCTTTGTGCTTTTGCTCTTTTGCCGATGGTGTTGAGCCCTTTCGCTTCTTCTTGAAGGGTCGGCGTTTCTGGAGCTTTCTCTTGCAGAGTGACTTTGTTCTCGGCTTGTTCTTGCTTTTAGTCACTTGCTTGAGCCTTGTTTTCATTTTCTTTTATATTTTCTTCATATCAATTGGTTACTTGTGTGTGTTGTCAATGCACTCATCAAGGGGGAGATTGAGGACCCGGTGTGTCCGAGGACCGGTGGATGGTCGCTTCCTAGTGTGATGAGTGATTGACAACGTGGTGTGGATTGATGTTTCCCTTGGCTCAAGTATTGCAGGTGTAGAATGCGGCTTGGTTGCATTGGTGCAGGTGAAGAACAGGCGCGAAAGGTCTTAGCCATGGAGGCCTCCGAGAAGCGGAGAGACAACTAGGCTTGGTTCGAGGGACCCGATGGCCGGTGGATCAAGTGCGGTTCACATGCTGGCAAGAATGAGCAAGGGGACGTGGTTCCGGTGCAAGGTAGTGGCTCACAACCGAAGCTTGTATGCGGACGAGAAGCCGGCGCAAGGTGGCGGCTAACAACCGAAGTTTGCGCGCGGGGTTTGGTGATTTGGCCACAAAATCATCGGTGGACGGTTTCCCTTGGTTTGGGCCTCAAAACCAAGGACCGAGGACTCGACGAGGCGAACTTGGGCAGCTGGGCCGAGTGAGGCTGACAGGGGCGGTTTAACCGCCCCCAGGGCCGGTTTAACCGCCCCCCTGGGCTGGCCCAAGAACGGCGTCGAGGAGCTTCGATCCGGAGGACACGCGGCGTGACTGCAAGGCTTGCGTCGGAGGGAAGCTAGCTTGCAGTGGAAGGTGCCCGAGCCAGAAAATATCCGAGATCAAAATGTTAAATTTGCCCCTGAGGGGTATGTATCACTTAGGGGTAGTTTAGTCTTTAGAGCACCACCACTTGGACTACTAATAGCCCCTCCCAGGGCTGGTGGCTGCCATCTCTTCTAGTTATCTCTTTAGGTTTTACTTTGAACTTGTTTTCCCCTTCATCCCCTCCACCTAGAACTACTTCGAATCATTCCTAGTTTGTATAGGTGAATTCATGGTTATGTGATTGAGTTTGCGCTGCTCATCTTTGTGCCATGATTTGATTTCCCGAGCTCCCTTTCCTTTTTCCATTTTCGTGGGTATTTTCGGAGCTATTTTTGGGGGATTTTCGTTCTTCTTGTTCTAGGGCGTTTTCTCTCGGATTTCTTTGGGGGATTCACGTATGAGTGCCTTGTGCCTCTTTTGCTGGTGATCCTTTGCCCCCAAACGTCGAGAATCGCTCTGGATTTGAGATTTTCGGGATGAACTCGAGGTCATGGTGTTCTTCGCGAGATCTGCGATTCCGGGAGTTGTACTGAGTTAGAGGCCGAGATCTTTTGGGAAAACACTCCACTGGAGGTCTAGATCATCTTACCAAAATCTCGCCTCAAGAGCTCAAGCGGTTTGGGAGATCCACTTTTGTTTTGACTTTTTTCCGAGCCACCCAGGCCCGGGCGGTTTAACCGCCCCCCCTGGCCGGTTTAACCGCCCCCCTCTGGGTGTGTTAGATCGAGCCGCGTTTCGGGTCGTTTTGGTGTTCGTTTCGATTGGTTCAAGTTCCGCTGCTTATTTCTTGTTCCTAGGGTCAGTAGCTTGACAGTGGCTACGTGATCTTGGCAAGATTGCTCTCGGAGGTTTCGGAGTTGTTTTGGGAGAATAGCCGGATCGTTTGGAAAGAATTTTTATCGGCTCCCATTCACTCCCCCCCCCTCTGGTCGCCGTTTCGTTCCTTCAAATTGCATCATCATTGAGGAACTTAGCGGTTTTAAGTTTTTGAAAAGAAAAACTCCGGATATCAAGTTTCACATAAACAAGATCTTAGTGCTCTATTTTGCCATATCACACCTCACAACAACCTAGGCATGGATCATGCTATCGCTACCCACAAGCTTCAAGCTAAGGTTTGATCGAACAAACCAACAAGCTTAAGACTTAGGTAGGCTACTAAGTTGTATAAAGGCATAAGGAAAGAACAAAAAAAGCAACTATTCATCATCTTGGCCATGAAGGATAAACATTCTAATAGCGCATAGGAAAACAGTAAATATTTTTGGTCTTTTAAGTTTTTAATTTTTTTATCATGCAAGATTCTGAAAGCAATAAAGATACAAGTTACATCCTCTGTCGATGTCCTCCCCGAAGCTAGATTCTGGCTACTACTGCTGATCAGGGTAGTATTCCAGAGAGCGCCAGTTGGCCATCGTCTGCACGTGGTAACGCTGCTGCTCCTGCTGCATGGCGAGGATCCTCTCGCCAGTCATCCGCTACCAATCCTGAGTGGACTGTGCGTGCTGGTGGATGACCTCCTCCAAGTCACCGGTACGTGAGGACCCAGTGTGTCCGAGGACCGGTGGATGGTCGCTTCCTGGTGTGATGAGTGATTGACAACGTGGTGTGGATTGACGTTTCCCTTGGCCCAAGTATTGCAGGTGTAGAATGCGGCTTGGTTGCATTGGTGCAGGTGAAGAACAGGCGCGAAAGGTCTTAGCCATGGCGGCCTCCGAGGAGCGGAGAGACAAGTAGGCTTGGTTCGAGGGACCCGATGGCCGGTGGATCAAGTGCGGTTCACATGCTGGCAAGAACGAGCAAGGGGACGTGGTTCCGGTGCGAGGTAGCGGCTCACAACCGAAGCTCGTACGCGGACGAGAAGCCGGCGCAAGGTGGCGGCTAACAACCGAAGTTTGCGCGCGGGGTTTGGTGATTTGGCCACAAAATCATCGGTGGACGGTTTCCCTTGGTTTGGGCCTCAAAACCAAGGACCGAGGACTCGACGAGGCGGATTTGGGCAGCTGGGCCTGGCTGGGCTGTCAGGGGCGGTTTAACCGCCCCCCAGGGCCGGTTTAACCGCCCCCCCTGGGCTGGCCCAAAATCGGCGTCGAGGAGCTTCGATCCGGAGGACACGCGGCGTGACTGCAGGGCTTGCGTCGGAGGGAAGCTAGCTTGCAGTGGAAGGTGCCCGAGCCGGAAATATCTGAAGACCAAATGTCAAATTTGCCCCTGAGGGGTATGTATCACTTAGGGGTAGTTTAGTCTTTAGGACACCACCACTTGGACTACTAATATGCCCCTTCAGGGCTGGTGGCTGTCATCTCTCTAGTTATCTCTTTAGGTTTTACTTTGAACTTGTTTTCCCTTCATCCCCTCCACCTAG
>WEIB01000974.1:0-28761 GCA_015476505.1 Urochloa ruziziensis | reverse complement strand
CAGTTCCCCATGCTCACTCGCACCAACTACGCCGAGTGGTCGACGATCATGAAGGTCATGCTCAGGGGGCGCGGCCTGTGGGCGGCGGTCACCGCCGAGGAGGTGGACGAGCAGGAGGATCTCCTGGCGATGGAGGCAATCCTCAAGGCCGTCCCTCCGGAGCTGGTGACGCCGCCGGGATCGGCAGAGGATGCCACGGCGAAGAAGGCGTGGGAGAAGCTGAAGACGATGCGGCTCGGCGACGAGCGCATCCGCGCGGCCCCGGGCACAGCAGCTGCGCCGGGAGTACGAGGCCATCGCGTTCCGCGACGGCGAGGCCGTCGAGGATTTCACGCTCCGGCTCCAGGGGATGGTGAGCCAGCTGGCTGTGCTGGGTGACGCCATCGAGGAGAAGGAGGTCGTCACCAAGTACCTGCGCGTCGTGCCGGAGAAGTGCGAGCAGGTGGCGATCTCGATTGAGACCCTTCTCGATTTGAAGGGGCTCTCGATCGAGGAGGTGACGGGGCGCCTCAAGGCGGTGGAAGATCGCGCCAGCAGGAGAGCTGGGCGCGTAACTGCCAGCGGCAATCTGCTCCTCACGCACGAGGAGTAGGCGGCGCGCGCAAGGCCGCAGAGCGGAGAATCCTCCGGCCATCGAGGAGGTAGCGGCGGAAGTAGCAGCGACGGAGGCAAGGCGAGCAGCAAGGCGCCAAAGAAGAAGAGTACCAGGCCGCACATCGGCCGGGATCAGTGCCGGCGCTGCGGGAAGACCGGGCACTGGGCAAAGGAGTGCCCAGTACCGAGGAAGACGGTGGAGGCGGAAGCACACCTGGCGGAGGCGGACGACGACGACCAGACGCTGCTGATGGCGACATTCTGCGCTCTGCACGATGTCGAGCCAGAAGCAGAGGAGGTGGCGTCGGTTGCAGACAAGCCGAAGCAGAGCATCGACCTCGACGAGCCGCGCGCACTGGTCCACCTTGGATTGGTGGGAGGCGTGGCAGAGCAGAGGTGGTACCTGGACTCCGGCGCCAGCAACCACATGACCGGCTCCAGGGACGCCTTCTTCGAGCTCGTCACCATCATCACCGGCTCGGTAAAGTTCGGCGATGGCTCAAGGGTGGAGATCCGCGGGCGAGGCACCGTCGTCTTCCGGTGTCTGAACGGCGAGCATCGAGCGCTGACGGAGGTGTACTACATCCCGAGGCTGCGCTCCAGCATTGTCAGCTTGGGGCAGCTCGACGAGCACGGGTGCAAGGTGGAGATCGATGACGGAGTGCTCTCGATCCACGACCCGGAGCGCCGCCTGCTCGCCAAGGTGACGCGCTCGCAGAGCCGGCTGTATCTGCTAGATCTAAAGATCGAGCAGCCAGTCTGCCTGGCGGCGCAGTGCACGGAGGAGCCGTGGCTGTGGCACGCCAGGTACGGGCACCTCGGCTTCGACGCGCTCGGACGCCTGGAGAAGATGGTACGAGGACTCCCTCACATCAAGCATGCCGGCGAGCTCTGCGACAGCTGCCTGGCGGGGAAGCAGAGGCGGTTGCCGTTCTCGAAGAAGGCGAAGTATAGGGCGACGGACGTACTCGAGCTCGTCCATGGCGACCTCTGCGGGCCAATCACGCCGGCCACGCACGGCGGGCGGCGCTACTTCCTCTTGATGGTGGATGACTGCAGCCGGTACATGTGGCTGCGGCTCATCACCACCAAGGACGAAGCGGCGGAGGCGATCAAGCGAGTGCAGGCGCGGGCGGAGGCGGAGTCCGGGAAGAAGCTGCACGTGCTCAGGACGGATCGCGGTGGCGAGTTCACGTCGGTGGAGTTTGCAGAGTACTGCGCAGAGCAGGGCGTGGTGCGCCATCTCACCGCTCCCTACTCGCCGCAGCAGAACGGCGTAGTGGAGTGGCGAAACCAGACCATCGTCGGCATGGCGTGGAGCATGATGAAGGCCAAGAAGATGCCGCCGGAGTTCTGGGGAGAGGCGGTGAACACGGCAGTGTTCATTCTCAACCGCGCGCCGACGAAGGCCTGGAAGGGGATGACGCCATTTGAGGCGTGGCACGGGAGGAAGCCGGATGTCTCATTCCTCCGGACGTTCGGCTGCATCGGCCACGTGAAGAAGACGAAGCCGTTCGTCAGCAAGCTGGAGGACAGGAGCACGCCCATGGTGCTCCTGGGCTACGAGGAGGGCAGCAAGGCCTACAGGCTGTACGATCCATCTGCCGGGAAGGTGGTGGTGTCACGCGACGTGGTGTTCGACGAAATGTCGGCCTGGGATTGGGAGGATCCTAGGACACGGGAAGCTGGAGGCATCGGTGGCACGTTCACCATTGAGCACATGGTGATTCACGGCGGAGGGAACGCCGGAGATGAAGCGGAGGCGTCAGCAGGGACGCCTGCTCCAAGCGATGAGGAGGCGCAGGAAGAACCGCCAAGTCCTGGCGTGGAGAGCATGAGCGCGTGGTCTCCGGCGGGTGAGAACACGCCCCAACAGAGCATGCCGACGCCAGGGACGCCGTCGGCGGCGTCGATCGAGTTCGCTTCACCGCCAAGCGACATCGGCGAGTACGTGGACGCCTACCACGACGGAGATGAGGTGCGTTTCCGCACGGTGCGGAACATCATTGGCGATCCGGCAGCACCAGGACGAGCAAGGCGAGTGCTCGAGGATGAGGAGCTGCTCCTGACGAGTGCAGAGGAGTCGCCCACCTTTGCGGAAGCAGAGAGGGAGGCGAGCTGGAGGAAGGCGATGATGGAGGAGATGAAGTCCATTGAGGAGAATTCCAACTGGGAGCTCGTCGATCCTCCTCCAGGCTGTCGGCCAATCGGCCTGAAATGGGTGTACAAGGTGAAGCGGGACGAGCACGGCGCCATCGTCAAGCACAAGGCGCGGCTCGTGGCCCGCGGATTCGTCCAGCGCGAGGGAATTGCCTTCGAGGAGGTGTTCGCCCCGGTGGCGCGGATGGAGTCGATCCGCCTGCTGCTGGCGCTGGCAGTGGCAAAGGACTGGAGTGTCCATCACCTGGACGTCAAGTCTGCCTTCCTCAACGGCGACCTGGCGGAGACGGTCTTCGTCAAGCAAGCTCCAGGCTTCGTCGTTCCGGGAGCAGAGCACAAGGTGATGAGGCTGCGGAAGGCCTTGTACGGGCTCCGGCAGGCGCCAAGAGCGTGGAACGCCAAGCTCGACGCCACCCTTCAGGCGCTTGGGTTCACACGCTGCAAAACAGAGCACGCGCTCTACGTGCGGCGGAAGGGGAAGTTCGAACTCATCGTCGGCGTGTATGTCGACGACTTGATCGTGGCAGGGACACGCGTGGCGGACATTGCTGACTTCAAGTGGGAGATGGCGAATCGCTTCTGCATGAGCGATCTGGGACAGCTCTCCTACTACCTCGGCATCGAGGTGAAGCAGGGGAGCGGCGACATCATGCTGGGTCAGCGGGCGTACGCGGAGAAGCTGGTGGAACGTGCTGGCATGGGTGGATGCAAGCCGAGCGCCACACCAATGGAGGAGCGGCTGAAGCTCTCGAGGAACAGCACGGCGGAGAAGGTCGACACGAAGCTGTACCGGAGCATTGTCGGCGGGCTGCGCTACCTGACTCATACCCGACCGGACATCGCGTTCACGGTTGGGTACGTGAGCAGGTTCATGGAGGATCCGCAGGAAGATCACTGGACTGCAGTGAAGAGATTGTTGCGCTACGTCAAGGGAACAGCGGAACAGGGGATCGTCTTCCCCAAGTCCGGCGACGGGGAAGCACTGCAGCTCACGGTTTTCAGTGATGCAGATATGGCGGGCGACATTGATGGGAGGCGGAGCACCTCAGGTGTGCTCGTCTTCCTTGGATCAGCCCCAATCGCGTGGCAGTCACTGAAGCAGAAGATCGTGGCGCTGTCAACGTGTGAAGCAGAGTACGTTGCAGCGGCCACAGGGGCATGCCAGGCAGTCTGGCTGCGCCGTATGCTGGGGGAAATCACCGGAGAAGAAGCTTCTCCTCCAGCACTGAAGGTGGACAATCAACCGGCCATAGCCTTGGCCAAGAACCCAGTCCTTCATGACCGAAGCAAGCACATTGACATCAAGTTCCATTTCCTCCGGAGCTGTGTCGATGAAGGACAGATCGTCATCGAGTTTGTTGAGACCGGTCGACAGCTCGCTGACATCCTCACCAAGTCTCTCGGGCGACTTCGGTTTACTGAGCTGAAGAAGATGATAGGCATGGTGGAGGCTTGAGGACTTAGATCAACAGCAGATTAGGGGAAGAATGTTGAACTGAATCTGCTGCTGCTCTCTGACTCCTTCTCCCTCTCATGATGCAAGGCAAAAGTCAACTAGTTGGTGGCTGCCTTGTTGTATCAAGTAGTAGGCTAGTGCTCATAGTATGAGTGCCTAGTAAGTTGACTTAGTAGAGCCATACTTGGCTGTAGAAGTAGGTGTACTAGTGTACTTGGTAGCAGGTAGTTGTTAGCAAATCATGTGTATATGTACCCCCCCCCCCCCCCCCCCCCTAGCAAGTCAATGAAGAGCAGTTCATTTGCCACATTCCAGTGTTCAGAACTGCAGCAAGCAAGCTGCTGCAGCGTGCGTGTGGGTGTGAGACTTGAGCTCATCTTCTTCTCCTACCTCTAGCCAAGAAAAGTTTAGTACCTGGTGGTGTGAGTGCCAACACAATCAAGGCTTATCTCCTACTATGCACTAGTACTAGTTACTAATAAGTGATAACTGAGCTTAGAACTACATTCCTGTCAGGCATTAGATTTCGTGATCAGCGAGGCAAGAAAGCATAAGATGAGGTTGATACTGTCACTGTGTAACAACTGGAAAGACTATGGAGGTAAGGCACAGTATGTAAGGTGGGGAAAGGAGGCTGGACTGGATCTTACTTCTGAAGACGACTTCTTCTCTGATCCCACAATTAAAGGCTACTACAAAGCTTTTGTTAAGGTAAACATTTCACTTGTGTGCCACGAAATGGAGAAGTGGACCTCATTGTATTCATATCTTCAACATTTGAATTCAGCTCATTTTTATGTCCATTTTTTGTTATCATGACCTACCATGACAATCACATTTCTCTTTCACTTCTTATAGGCTGTTTTGACAAGAACAAACACTATCACAAATAACGCCTACAAGGATGATCCTACAATTCTTGCCTGGGAGCTGATTAATGAGCCACGGTGCTATTCAAATCCGTCAGGTGACACGTTGCAGGTGCTTACTTCAGTTCTAGTTTTATACAGCTGTGGCTCCTTATAACTTTTTATACTGCACATTTTTTACACATTGACGTTTCTTGTAGGCATGGATAGAAGAGATGGCGTCTTATGTGAAGTCTATAGACCCTGTGCACCTTTTAGAGATTGGCGTTGAAGGATTTTATGGTCCATCCACTCCAGAACTTTTGCATGTGAACCCAGATGCTTATTCTGGAACTGTTGGAACAGATTTTATTAGGAACCATCGTGCACTGGGAATTGATTTGGCTTCTGTTCATATTTATTCTGACACTTGGTAAGTCTTCTAGTTTAATGCCATGTGAGTTTTATATCTGACCAGCAACAAATGCTACATCTAGGCATCTAGACACTTCATGAAACGGGATTCACTATCATGACCAAAGTCCTTTTGCCAGGTTGCCTCACTCTGTAGAGGACAGTCACCTCCAATTTGTGAATACCTGGATGCAACAACATATTGATGATTCAGCCAACTTACTTGGGATGCCAATTCTGATCGGGGAGTTTGGGGTATCACTTAAAGATGGGAGGTTCGGCCATGAATTCCGAGAAGGATCATGGAGACAGTCTACAGAATTTTCTCGACCTCTTGGAAGAGTGGAGTGATTGGAGGAGGCTGCCTTGTTTGGCAGCTCTTCCCTGACAGCGCAGAGCATATGGATGATGGTTATGCAGTTATTTTCGCAAAATCACCGTCCACATTAGATGTGCTTGCAAATCACTCAAGGACTCTGGAACAGTGTTCAAGAAGGCGGTATTCCGCGCTCGCCTGGGCGCGCCTAGTCGCGAGGCGACGGGGTACCGCCTTGCCTAGGGGGGTAGGCGGTACCTAGGTGGCGAGACGTCGGGCGGAGCGGCGGAGGCACGGGCGGAGGTCCGGCGGGGCGACGGAGGCGGAGGTGGGTAGGTCCTCGGCGGCGGGCGGAGGTCGGGCAGGTCGACAAAGGCTGGAGCGCAGGGGGCGAGCAGCCAGGCGGAGGAGGAGGAGGCATGGGCATGCGGCCGGCGGCGGCGGCGGCGGCAGGGGCGAGCGGACGGCGCGACCTGTGGACGAGCAGAGGAGGGGGCGTCGATTCGAGTGGATAAGGTTGAGCGCAGGGTAGCTGAGGAGTTGGATTGGGCTGTTGGGCCTTCGGTCTGGCTTTAGGCCCACTAGTTCTATACTTCTATATACTCTTTTCTTTTAATTTAGAGGTAATATATGTATATGACGTGGTATATCTGTATATGTACTGTACCGCTTTGAAACGCCTAGGCGCCGTCTAGGCGCGCCTAGGCTCTAGGCGGCAGGTCAACGCCTAGAGAGCGCCTAGCGCCTTCTTGAACATTGCTCTGGAATGTTGAGCAATGTGTTGCCATCCTACTTATATGACACGGTCATGTTTTAAGTTTCTTTTAAAGCCAAAAACATATCTGAAAGTTTGAATGTTCAGTGTGTAAATTGTAAGTAAAGAGCCATAGTATATGCTGGCCTTTGGTTCTCAAAACTAATGCTATGTCATGTAAAGAAAAGTTAAGTATTAAATTGTAAGAGGAAATTGCATCCTTCCATCATGCACTTACCTTGAATATTCACTGAGAAGCATGTTTCACAAAGGTGGGATCCTAAATCTAGTGCTGATTATTATGTGTGGTTAATATTACAAGGGCAGGCCCGCTCTGTAGTTTTCCTCATACTTGTATCATAGAGATTTTACTATCAAATTAAAGAGTTGTTCTGGTGCAGACAAGAAGGGACTGTGATCTGTATCTATGACCAAAACCTCACTGGGTGGCCACTTCTTGATCATGGAATCTTGCTGTTCAGGGTCCAGCATATGGTCACGCTCTGTCTTTATGAAAATCCGTTTGACTCGATTTAATCTCTCATCATCTCCTTCAAAGCTTGCAGTGCTAATAGCCGTTGCAGGCCACGGTCGCATCAGCATTGAAGCAAGGACTGATTCCTACCAGATAAAAAAAAATATGTGTAAGTAAAATTTACATCAGTATTCACCTATTCATTGGAGCAGATGTTTAGTTATCATATCCTTTTAGAAGTTGGATTATTGTAATACTACGTTTAGACTTTTGTCATACAAGTAGCTTTGTTTTAAAGACTTGGTCATATCAGTAGTAGTTTAGTAAAGAAGGTGGTTTTGGTGAGCACAGGCCTAGATATGTAAACTTTTTCTCCAAAGGCACATTTCATAAAACATAGATGTATAATACCTCTTCAGGGCTTTGTTGGGATAGTCGTTCACGCTGAAATTCTGGTCTCAAGGCAACAGTTGTTGGAGGATCACCTGCTGCTTCACCAAGTGTCAATTCAATCTCGTTCTCAGGCAAAGTTGGTAACCCCTGTTACATGTTAATATCAATTGTCGCACATATTATTATAACAGAAGATTATTAAGTGCAGTAAGTTCATCAAGAAATAGGGTAAGTTCATATATTTGTTTCAAAGTTCTTTTAAAATCTCATGTACTTTCTACTTCATGTGTATCATGCAAAAGTCAGTTTCTTTTTGCCCGCCTTTTATCATGAACAGTTTAGCTATTGCAACTATGCAATGCTCATGTGAGTTACATCATTTCCTTTTCTTAAAAAAACTCAGTGTTTATGTTCTTTGTGTTTGTACTATATGTATGATTTGCTGTATAGTTTATGGGTTATATTCTCATCAGTTCCTAGGGGGTCTATCCTTTAAGAAAAAAGGAAGGTGAATCTTCAAAAGTTTACATCATTCTTATCTTCATCAGTTTGAAATCCAAATGGTAGCATTGTAGCTGCTACAAAAAATGCTTGACTGATTCTGTCAACGAATTCATGCATTGCATGAATTACACTCAGCCCTCCAGCACCATGCCCTACTAGAATCACCTGGAATAAGATTTAAATGAGTTAGCATGATACACCAATTCTATTCTTCACAATTTTGAATATTAATCATAAATAGCTCCTTAACTACCTTAAACATCTTTCTGGAGCCAACTATAATTTCTGGCATTTATTCATATTGTACAGCAAACACGTTGTCAGATATTATTCAAGATACAACTACACGGATCATGACTTAAGTGCACTTAAGATTCAAAATAGCATAAATCGTTCTGTTTCTTGCCATTTGCATTGCAATACATATTACTGATATTATAGATTATGCTAAAACATTATTCGATCATTTAATATAAGTTTCATGGGAAAAAACGAACAATACACATACCTTCTCCCCCTCTGGCAAGGTCAAGATGAGGTCTATGAGCGGCTTGTCGTACTGCTTGAACGAACCGACTGTGTTGGGATCAGTAGGATCAACGCCACCTCCGGCAAGGTCAATGCATGTGACTCGGTAGCCGGAGCCCTCAAGGAGCCAGCGGAGCTTGAACCAGCACCAGGCTCCATGACCTTCACCATGAACAAGCACAAAGTGCTCCTTTGCCATGCCCATTAGTCTGGCCTCTTCCTATTAATCTAAGTTTGCTACCATGGAATTAACTAATTAATGAACATGCAGCAGGGTAACTGCATTTGCATGGCCAATTCCGAATGTCAAACCGAGCAGGCATCCAGTTAGTTCTATTCTAAATTGAGGAGCCTCAGGCGGTGTCTAAGTTTGTGGCATGCAAATTGGCCTAATATGGTAGATGACACAGGATAAAATGGGTGGACCAGCTAGTTTTACTCCTTGCGTTGTGTGACTGATTGGCGTTTGGCCTTTTGACCTGATGATTTTTTTCCTCGCTCCTTGTTATCTTCCTGTACTATAGTTGCTCGTTGGCATATCAAAAGCTAGTCCATCCTTCATTACAGAAACCTTGTACTGTATACAGATGACATAGACATGCACTTAATTCCTTTTCATAATGGGCGCAGCAGAATGGAAGCAAGTGTGGAGTCCTGCACATATTTTAATAATGAAGGTGCTGGAGAACATCCTTCACAAATGATTCACTGTGGCAATTTAATTGACCATGTATATGTACCTCCTGGGAGCTTTGCTGGTACACGCCATGCTTGTAGGTGGATGATCTTCTCCAGTTCTCCCAGACCAAAGTTCAGGTCATACACATCACCAAATTCCGATAAGTCAGGTCAGGTACGCCCCGTTCATTTTCAATCAAGTATTAGGACATGCTACCGTTTCTTCATAGACAGAAGAAGGATACTTGAACAAAGTTGTGACAAGAAAGCATAGGGGAAATTTTGAATCACATCTTTGACGTCTTGTGGTCGACCGTCTGTCTGCCGTAGCAGAGCATGATACGGCAGACAGATGGTGGGCCACCTTGTGCTTGTCCGGCAGGGCGTCCATCAATTCGACGAGCGGCGCGTCGTACTCATCAAAGGATCGGACAAAGTGCTCCTCCTTGCCGCCTGCGTTCACCGTGTCCATCTTACAGCTTGTTCATTCGCGGGTTGTACACTTGTACCGTATATATACAGACAAAGAACGCAGCAAGGAGGGAGCAGGAAATGTCCATGTATGATGTACTTTTGAAACAGCCAAATTGCAACCAGATCAATGGACCGGGCCTAGGAACCACTGACCACGACAATGCCGGATCGGGCCGGCACGTAGTGCTCTGTTCTGGGCCACGATTTGAGGTCCAGTCACCTAGTCAGTCAGAGCGACGCCGGACCGTCTGCGCAAGCGCACTGACCGCCCTTCACCACCGCCGGCCGCCCGGCGAGTTGCATGCGTAGAGTTTCTGGCAGGTCAAGGACCGAATCAGAAGTATCAGAAAAAAAAAGGACCGAATCAGGAACTTTGAAGCAGCAGCAACGACGTCCGACGGCACATTCGTCACCGCCGTATCATCGAGCCCCCATCACCATCATGTTTACATTGTGGCTAGGTCTAAGGTCAGCACGATATGCATAAAGTATTAAATATAAACTAAAAAAACTAATTACACATATTGCGAATATTTTACGAGACGAATTTTTAAGCTTAATTAGTCTATGATTTGAAAATGTGGTGCTACGGTAAACATTTGCTAATGACGGATTATTTTTTAGATTAAGGAAATCCGGCCTCCGTCACCCCAAGGGAGTGCTTGCAGCCAAGACACAGATACACCCATCACTAAGGCTGTTTACTTGTTCTGATGAGAACCGACAGACTAAATAAAATTTGCAACAAGGACAAGCTCACATAGAAGCTCCGACGCAACCGAAACAAAGTTCTAAGCTTGAAGTCTACTTCTCAGCTTCCATCCATAATAGCTGAATATCTCCATCACCACGACCTCCAACTTGTGACATATGTTCTTCAAGCTCCTCATTTCTTCCTCTTTAGAGAGAATCGCCCAGCTCCTCGTCCAGTACGTCGCTCTGAACATTACCTGCTAATGACGGATTATATATACTTAATTAATTTGTCTCGTGGTGTACCGATAGAAATCTGTACAAAAAATCTTGTCTGACATCCCTCTCACATTTCGATGTAACACTAAAGTTTAGCACCTGAATCCAAACATCACGCTGATAATAGTCCTCTTAATAGCTGATGACGAGTCCATGGGGCCAGGCCAGCAGCGTGCGTGCGGCACGAGGGAGGGTGCACAGCAAAGGACGCACAGGACACGCGCGACGCGACGTGCGTTTATTTGTCCATGAAATGAAAATCAAGTGCAACCTAATAACCATTGCAAAATATACGTGGTTGCATGCAGCCGAGTAGTCAATTAACTTATGGATGCATGGGTACGGTTCAGATCCAACTCATGATTCACACCACATGCATGCCCGACAGGCAGCATTAGCATATGCATGTGTAAGCTAAGCTGCTGGAAGAAGGAAGGCAATGCCAGCGTGCACTGCTAGCTGTTCTCTGCAAAATTAAAAGAAAACGACGTTAATTTGTTTGTTGTTGTAAGAACACTGTCTCCATCATCGGTCTATCCTTGCTCGTTCGTCGGACACATGCACGGGGCCCTCCTGGTCAACGTGCAAAGTCTTTTTTTTTTTAAAAAAGTTCAACGTGCAAAGTCTGAGGACCAGAATGAACAGAACCAACCAAATCCATCGTCCAACTCACCAACTGTACCATAATAAGTACGTGTGGACTAGACTATTGGATTCCGCGGCTGATTCGACGGTTTCTTCGCCCGCCATTGTTCAGTCTCCGACTCCGCTCTCTCTCAGAGCAATCATATCGACCTAGAAACTTTGAAGCACCGCAAGCTTGGGACAAATTTAAGCCGATCCTAAAACTCGTGTCATATATAATTTAGTCGTTAATTATATTAATAAATTTTGTGCAATTCGTTCAAAACAAAATAATTTAGTCTAACTCTTGATTCCGCTGAAATTTGTGCTATCTTTTTTTTTTACGAAACACAGTACAGACGCAGACGCTCATAAACGCACGCACGCTCAACCCTATGAACACATGCACATAACCCTACCCCTATGAGCACCTCCGAGAGACTGAACCGGCTTATCTTCGAGATTGACGAAGTCACCACTGACGCCTCGCTATCGACGGGCACGTCGCCTACCAATGAAAAAATAGCGCCGGTTAAATCCTGGAATAAATCCAGGAAGGATTTGAACCCTAGTGGGTAGCGTCTATTAGACCGTCCTACCATTAGACTACAAGCCAATTCGCGAAATTTGTGCTATCAATAGAACCTGCTAACCACAAATATCTGTGGGCTGTAGTGTTAGGCCGTGTTTAGTTCGTGAAAGGATTTCGTGAAAAGATTTCGGGTTTTGATTTTACCGATTTAAGAGTAGTAAATGTAGATGAAAAAGGTGGAAAGTTATATGTATAGGTTGGAAATCTCGAGACGAATCTAACGATGGTAATTAGAGGGTAATTAATCCATAATTAGCGGATGATTACTGTAGCATTACTGTTGCAAATCATGGATTAAGTAGGCTCATTAGATTCGTCTCGCGATTTACAGTCTATCCATGTAACTTTTCACCTTTTTCATCTACATTTAATACTCCATGCATAAAAGATTCTCCTTTGATGTGATGATTGAAAAGATTTCGGGTGAAACTAAACAAGGGCTTAATTTATTCTTCCCGCAGCTTTTGCATATCGGTCGACCATATGCTATGTGTAAAAAGAAAATGACGTTAGGTTGCTGCGAGCTGCCAACACACACTCCATTCGTCCTTTCCCCCTTGCCAGATGAACAGAAGCAAATGCAACCGTACGTGTGGACTAGACTTTGATTAGTGGATTCCGCGGCGGCAGGCTCAGTCACATGGTTTGAAATTCGTCGCTCGCACACCATTTTTCTTTCCTTCCGCCTTGTGATCGAGATTATTACCATGGTCACGTCGCGTCGTATGACACATGCATGAGCATAGACGTACGTAGTGTACTGTTTGCTCACCGGAAAAATAACTGCACATTCATTAGCAGTTCTTTTTTTTTTTCATGTGAACAACTCAAGTATATATGGGCGCAGCGGTAACTTGTACAGTTGCAATTTGCCTAAAAAAAACTCGTACAGTTGCAATATTGCAACAGCGCTTACAGGCAGGGGGCGGATCTAGCACCGGGTCGACCGGGACTAGAGCCCCTCCTACCGTTGTCGGAACCATGGAGCCTCTCCTAAGCCCCTTTACAAATTTATGGCCATGGAAGTTTGAAAAGAGGGACTAAAGGTGAAAGATGAAGGAAATAAGCCCCTCCTAATTGTTTTTTCTAGATCCGTCGCTGCTTAAAGCCCTGCATCCCGTGAACAAACAAATTAAACCTAGCTAGCCATAGATCGATGATGGATACCCAGGCCAGCGTCAGAGACGACCCATGCATATGAGTCTATATGTCAACGAATTAACAAGGCCGGCCGTATTCTTTGCACACCAGCTATATACGTCATGCTGCTGGCGTCACTGCTTGCGGGACCGCATGCGTCGCAACACCCAAGTGTAAGGGAGACAAGGACCCTAGCTCCTCATGACTCATCGGAGGTCCACAACCTAACCTATCCATCTTCGCTCCTCTAGTTAATCACTCCATTTGTCCTTTGATTAACAATTGCTGTACTCCATTAATTGCGTAATTTTTCCTATGTGAAGTCAATAACGTCAATCTGAGCGCACAATTTTACTATATATTGTTATCAAAACGGTCATGTCAATTTTACAATAAAATAAAACGGTATGTTTCATAGATATGCTACAACATTTAATTTTTGCATTATATTATGACCAAATGTGTAACATCCTCAATACAAGTTTCATTGTGTTCGATGGGAGAAAATGAAACCCTCCCCACTACTGGAGTCGTGAGTTTTGCCGAGAGTTTTTATCAAGTGACCGACAGGAATTACTTTGTTTATTGTTTTCTGCTACAATAGCCGAGGGTGATCTAGTGTAATACAGTGATTTTCCAAGAGTGAACGTGATTCCTAGACTTGACAAATCACCGACCAACCATACCCGATGAGGTAGGATAAAAACACTGGGTCCCAGTCGGTCACTTTTTATAGTACTCTCAGCATTGGTTGATGTGTTATGAAATTAAATGCCCATGAAACTCCCAGTGAGACCGCGCTGAGATTGGCCTGATGTTATTAGATTTGTATGAAGAAATAAACCTTTCTTATGAGTATGTACTATACTTTGTATCACAAAATGCCTTTTGAGGAACATGTGTTTTCATCATCTTATCATACAACGATCGAGGAAGAATGAAATTAAGGAGGCACACAACACGGCCTTTTTCTCTAAGGCGGTAGTAATTTTTTCCCCAGAATTTGAACGAACAAAGTTCTTTCGGCCTACGAACACACACTGTTCTTCTCTCTCTCGATCTCTTGTCTTCTCTCATGGGGTTTTACACTCCTGTACGTGCCACCAGAGCCCAGCCCTCTTCCGTACCATCCGTCCTCATCACTCCATTTACATTCTCCGGCCTCGTTGTGCGGCACGTACGGGTGCTCGTGAAACACGTACAATATATAGCCGCAACTTGCTGATCTCTTGCATGTAAGCTATGGGTGTACCTCTACCACCATCACATTGTTCCGTTGGGCCTACACGCTTTTTTGTGTGTGCGGGGGAGATACATACGTGGTGTGTATGTCCGTCCATACGGCGAATTGTGGAAGGCCACGTGGGCGTACGTGTGGGGTCCAGGGGACCCTGCATGATGTGTGATGATGTCCACACGACGCTAGCTTATAAACAAGTGAGATCGAGCCCGAAAGCTTACTCGATCAGCACTCAGCAGAAAGCTTACACACAAAAAAAAAAAAAGAACTCGATCATCGTATCATCCAAATATATATAATCGACCACGGCGGCTATGACGACGCTAGGGCTGCAGGGCGATGAGCTCCTGGCACAGCTCCGTGAGCTGCTCTACTTGCCGTCGTCCGGCGACGGGAGGCGGCGCCGCCGGGGGAGCAACAAGAGAGGCCGGAACGACAACGAGACCAACGACAATGGCGGCAAAACAAGGTAATTAATAGCTGGTGTTGCTGGCTTATAAATTCCAGCTCGATTATATATATTCCTCCCGGCCCTTCACGAATGACTGACTGAGATATGGATCATCGGGCGCGCGGCTGCTTCGATCTGCAGGAACACGAAGCAACAGAAGAGCAACAAGTATCTCGTAACATCAGTGCCCGATTTCGATGGGTACCAATGGAGGAAGTACGGCCAGAAGCAAATCGAAGGTGCCATGTACGCAAGGTCAGTAAATTAACAATCCAATTCAATTGCATGCAATTGATCAGGCAAATTGAAGCCCGCCAGGCCGATTTAATTTCCTGCTTCTTTGCTTGTTCCTTAAAGAAAGACCGCCTAAAGATGAAGAAAAGGGGGAGCCGTCCTAATTAATTAAGATGCTAGCTATTTCGTTGTCGCATCCAGTCGATTCGAAGAAATGTTCTCTGTGCCTGCCTGCTGGTATGAAGGAGCGAGCACCAGTAATCTCTGGACAGTGACGACACTCGCTGCTAGCTGGTAGTGGATGCCTGATGCCGCGCTGCTGTCCCTTTACTTTTAGTTGGTCCCTAGCTACGCTATCTACCGCAATGCTCTGCAACCAAACAAATGATGACTGTCGTGCTCGTGATACACGTTGAGCCTTGTCGCATCTAACTGACAAAGCGAGAAGATCGATCCCAATTCCCATCGAGACAATTAAGCTTTCAAATTTGTGCTGTATTATATTCTCAGACGAATTATTGAAAGTTGCTTACAACTCTGAATTATTCTATCTTCACGAAAGAGAAAAAAAAACTAATAATTAAGACTTTTACTCAGTGCACTGATCAAGTTGTTACATTTACAACATGCAGGAGTTACTACAGGTGCACGCGGAGCGCAGAGCAAGGGTGCCCGGCCAAACGGACGGTGCAGCGCAACGACGACGGCGGCAATCCCACAGAGTACACGGTGGTGTACATGGGGGAGCACACCTGCACGGCCAACGATTCCCTGGAGGCGCCGGTCATCCTCGAGACCGCCGCCGCCGTCGTCCCTGCTGCTGCTTCTGCTACTAGCAGCACCACCAATAACAAGCAGAGACGACGACCTCAACATGATGACGACACCGCCATTAATAGCAGCATGGCTGGCTCCTGTTCTTCTACAACCACCACCGCTACCGGGATTATTGAGTCTCCGGCGACCTCGGACATCACCTGGAGCAGCAGTGATCACGTTGATGACTACTCCAGGCTGTTCCCTGTCTATGACAGCTGGGCCCCGTCGTCGTTGCAGGAGATGGAGGACTTTACGGGACCGATCCGGTCACCGGTCCACATCCCAGCGGATGGTTGGACGATTGACCAATTCCTGCTGCATGCAGCGATCTAATGAGTGTCCCTTTGCCATTTCTCATCAGCTGCCTTAGTCTCTCTTTTTCATGCTTCTACTGTATTTCTTTTTTCCTTGCATTTTTCTTTTGCTGCTGAAGCTTGTAGTATTTCTGCTGCGTGTGCTCACATCAATGCTTTCTGCAAACTCGATCAACCTGATCACGAGAATTGTTCGTGCAAGCTAGATAACACACATGCCGACATGCGTGTCCCGGCTGCTTATAATTGTCAGATCGCTTCCACTCTTCATTCTTGATTTTGTTGAAAATGTGAGCATATGTAAAGGACCGCGTATTGCGCGACCTGACGCGCGCACACGGATTGCGCGACCTCCGCTCCGAACGAAGTGCGGATACAACCGTAAAACATGTGTCCCATCCCGATACAATTACTGCATGGCTAGTAGCACTGCCCTTGTTGCATAGCCGGCATATATGCGCCGGGGTGCAATCGGTTGTTATATAGAGACGTCGCTTTCCCAGATGATGCAAACACTGATGTCATCAATAAAAATGATTATGTTTTCTTCAGTTGATTATTACTCTCTCGTCCATCATCCATTTTCAAATCCGATTGCACCACTGTGACCATCGTAACGTGATCTACAAAACAAGACCCATATTGCATATATTTGAAGTCATTTTATGTGGCAGTCAACTTATGTTGTATGTATAGTAGTAAGTTATGTATAAATGTATAGCAACTTGTGTATCAAAACATAGAAGCAAACTAAGAGATAGTTTTTTAGAAATGTTGTAATAATTTTATATAGAGAAAATTTGTTAACCTTTAGTGTAGCAACTTACATTGTATATTTACTTGTCTCGTGAAAAAATTAGAAAGAAATAATAAATGTATCAACTTATATTGAAATATTATGTACCAGCTTGCGCATATACAATAGAACAACTTATGTAGTTTTATTATATTTCTGGTAACAACTTATGTAGAGATAATGTAATAATATATGTAAAGACTTATCAGTTAAAAACATATTGTTGTAGCAATTTATCTGTAAATCATAACTTGCTGGTAGACATACACATAAATTGCCGCATGCGTCAATATAAATAGCTAAGGCTCTTCCAATATATGTTTCTAGTATTTAAAAACCTTTTCAGAAATGGATCATGGTCTTGTTTTGTATATCTCATCTTGCTAAACAGAATGATGCAAACAGAATTAAAAACGGATAACATACGTAGGAATTACGATGATTTTACTCTATTTTTAATTGTCTAGATATCCGTTCCAGATTTTCCTTTTAAAAAAATAATGAATGGACTGATTTGTAGACCTAAGTAGCCATAGCCCACGTACCACGCCGTCTAACAAGCCCACATGCGTACGATATTTGGGCCAACCCATAACGCGTAGCATAGGCTGTAGTTGGATGGACCAAGTCGCGCGTTAAAACCCATGCGCGACCGGTCGTCTATTAGATTTTTCCATATGTAAAGTGCAGCAATGGGCCTTTCATGGGCCACCAATGCCTGCAGGCCGGCCGGGTCAACAAAATTTGTTGAAGAGAGACCAGAGAGGTGGAGCCCAAGAGGCCCAGCAATTATACTAGCTTTCAATTGGACCCTGTCGGCCACGTCATCGTCAATCGACGGACGACGGTACGGTACCCACGAGTTGCACGATTCGGGCATGACATCACACCCCCATGACGCCACTCTGTTGCCGTATGCAGCTACCACTCACTACTACACAAACCAACATCACAAACGGGTCATCACAGCCGGTTTTTATTAAATCGGTTGTGATGTCTCATCACAACCGGTTTGGATGTGAACAGGCCAACAAATTCGTAAAACCGGCTGTGATGAGTGTCATCAGCAACCGGTTTTTTAAAAGAAACCGGTTGTGATGTTGAGTTAGGCCATCATAAACGGTTGTCCGAGAAAAACCGTTTGAGAAGAACGAGTCGGACCCGAAATTTTTATTGAATACAGTTAACTCATCTGGCCGACGCCCGACCGCCTCCCCTCACGCCCGGCCCCCTCCTCTCTCTTCTCCTGCAACCCCTTCCCTCTGTCGCTCGTTCCTCTCCGAGCAGCAACGCAAAAGAAAAAGTGGCGCTAGGGTTAGAGCATTGCTCCGCGTCGGCCCTGCGGCGGCGCATCCGGGGGCAAGTCTACCGGCGGCCGTCCTCCCCTGTCTGAGCCCCTCTTCTCCTCCCAGCCTCCCTCACCAAGCAGTAGGTCAAAGCAACTGTAGGGCCGACGTCTCCTTCGGCGGTGTCCTCCCACCACGCCAGTGGCGCTCCTGCCCACCTCTTCGCCGGCGCATCGGCGGCACTCCCCCACTCGTCCTCCTGGCGCCAACCAAATCCGCAGGTACCTCCTCCCCTCCTCTTCCTTCTATGAAACCGCATCTGTAGGTCCCAAACTGATGCATGATAAACAAATTTGTTGTTGAATGCTTGCTGCTTGTAGATGCAGCTCAATAATCTAGACGCCGCCCAATAATTTCTGTTGAATGGTGCTTCTAATAATATTACTCCATAGGCTCCATAGCATTTTACAGTTTGAGTCCAGCAAGAACTGAAACCTCTAGCGACACACATTACCTTCAGACTTGTACAATTTTTGAATGTGATATCGTCAGACTTGTACAATTTTTGAATGTGATGATGCATAGTAGCATATAACTATGTATGGCATATGAACTTGTAATTACTTTACCTTAGATTTATTTCTAGTGCTAAATCTTAAGCTTGTGATATCTCCTTTTTTGGTATAGTTATCTGAACACCAATATGTAGCCACCAAGTCGCTTCACCCTTTCCAGCTCCAAGGTCATTTGTCTTGCTTCTGTATAGATTTGTCTGACAACACTGTTGTACAGATTTTTCTTGCTTCTAGAGACATTTCTCTTCACCCTTTCCAGCTCCAAGGTCATGGAGAGCTTTAGGACCTGCCAGCTTTAGGATAGTCTGTATATTTTGGTGCACATGAAAATTGGATAAGTAAAGTCCATACATTGAGCTGGTCAGCATAAAATTGAGCTTGTTCCTTACTTGTCTTTTACCTCTTGCTTCTTCACATATACCTATCTGATCTGTATCATATCATCTATTTACTGTTGTGGTAGCTGAAGCAATGTTTGTCTATGCTTTTAGGCATTTTTGTTTCTTGTCAGACTGATACTTGTCACTAAATGACTTAGTTACTCATGGTGTGTTTCTCATTAGATTGATACTTGTTACTAAATAACTTAGAGTTGAAAAAACAATTCTGTGCACAACTATAAAATAAATTGAGTTGTGAAGCCTATGTAGTTCAGTAGTTGTGTACAGGAATTGAAGAAATGTAGTTCAGTAGTTGTAGTAGCATCATGGAATTCCTTGGTTCATTTTACTATAGCCATGTTCTTGTGCTAATACTTTCTCAGCACTAGTCCAAGTTACTTGTTCTTCCTTTTAGCTAGTCATAATGCATCGGTGTATGGCTTAAAACACTGGGATGTTCAGCTGAGAACATTTGCTTGCTGGCTGAACATTTGCACCAGAAATACCACTACCATTTTTTTGAGTCCTTGATTCTGTGATTAATCCTCTGTCGGCTGATTGATTGCTGAAATCCTTTCAGGGGTTCCATTCTCTGCCGTTGACTGGCGGCTGATTTATGTGGTCTTAGGTTTCTGCTAATAATCCTTATGCTGACCAACACTATGGCCTGCTTTCT
Source organism: Urochloa ruziziensis (assembly GCA_015476505.1). Classification (NCBI taxonomy): domain Eukaryota; kingdom Viridiplantae; phylum Streptophyta; class Magnoliopsida; order Poales; family Poaceae; genus Urochloa; species Urochloa ruziziensis. The sequence goes on along the minus strand of WEIB01000974.1, from coordinate 9,068 downwards.
CCTTATCCAGTAAATTTCTTGCATCTTCACTGACATTTAAGTATTGTGCATTCACAAATCTTGTTGGCACTAAATGTTGCATTCTATGCATTCTAAGCTTTGCAGAGTTTAGATAGTCACTGAAGATAGTGTTCTTCCTCCTTTCAAAGTTTAGATAGTGTCACTGCAAAGCTCAGGCATAAACTTGTGGTGTTCTTCCTCTTTTCAAAGTTTAGATAGTCACTGAAGATAGTGCCCAACAAAGAGCTATTTGTATGAGGATTTATTCTATTACTGCCTGAAATCTAGTTTCCTTGATGGTCATAGGAAAAATCTATTAATTGTTGTACAGACATGTTTTTTTGAACTTGATGTATGGTTGTATTATTTTTGATGCATTGTGCTAGTGATATGTAACGTGGTTGTAATGTGCTGTCAAAATAATGCTAGAATTATTTTTTTTAACCTCAAAATTCACATCACAACCGGTTTTAATTAAAAACCGTTTGTGATAGTTCCACATCACAACCGGTTTTTAATTAAAACCGTTTGTGATGACCCCCTCATCACAACCGGTTTTTGAAAACTGGCTGTGATGGGGGGACTATCACAGCTGCTTTATCTCATCCGCCCCCCAAAACCGGCTGTGATAGGGGTTGCGAACCGGTTGTGAAAGTGGTTTGTGTAGTGACTTGCCGCGACCAAGTTAATGCATTGTGCAATTAATTATCTGCATGCTCTCACTATCGCGAAGGAACTCAGGAGTATCAACCGACCGAATCCAAACAAACCATATATTACCCACCGTGATACTAAAGGCGCACCTATTGTACCTTGCATTATTGTCATGTAGTATTTGTACATACGCTCCCATCCCAATCCCATGCATGCGTGAATTCATGCATTTCAATTCGTCGGTCCAATGCACTTCAACCTCATGGTCTACACACATGCATGTAACAATATAACTCACCGTGATGTATATATGTGCTATATACTGTCATATCCAATCACGTACACATGATATCGATATGTATCCCAGTAACAATTAATTGTCCTTATTTCTTTTATTTGACCGGTCATGCTTACATTATATTATTGTTACTTATTAGTTATTTTTGTCTGATCACCAACACATAATATTGTACGTTCTTGTTCAATTCATTGTCTGGTGTGGCCCATGCATTTTTTTTAAGAATTTGCCCATGCATCTTTGACTACTATACTGCCGAATTGCCGATAGTATATATGCATATTTGAAGCTGTGCCAAACTTATTCTTGCTCTTCGTCTTGACTTTTGAGTAGTCTTAGGGCTTGGGCACATCCGCACATGTCCATGTCCGTCCGGTGGTACCTACCATGTCATTAAAGAAACGTGCTTCATTTTCCAAAATTTCTCAACCATCTACTTAGAATGTCAACCGCGCGCGCCCCCAATAATTTTTTTTGGAGATATATAAGGTTTTTGGGACAAGCACATATGCCTTAGTGATACATACTCCCTTTATTTTTGTTTATAAGGTGTGTGATCTGACTTGGCACGATCTACCAAATTACATTTTGACCATTCATTTATCATATCTTATCTAACCATTTAAAATTTGCATTATAAAAATTTAAAAAATGTTAGTTAAATTATTGGTGAAAACCCGTCAAGTTTGAATCTTGGTACGTGTGCGTGCCTTACAAATGAAAACGGAGGGAGTATAACACAATCTTTGACATATTAGCCCAAATAAAGATGCATAAGTGGGCTTGAGTCCCTCTGCAGTACTGTAGAGGAGGCTTGGTTCCTCACTGCTACATTCCTCTTCCTCTACGACCACAAAAGTAACCGCTCGTGGAAAACTAATGGTCCATAAAAAAATACGACAACTTGATCACAAACATATACTAGTTCACACACAAGAGTGCAGACGGACCTGCATAATAAAGGATTCAGGTTATCTGGTGAATGAAAGATAACTTGTATTGATATCTACTCTAATTTTATTGAGAAACATTCTTTAAATAAATATATCTGGAGTTAATATATATTTCCGATATATCATATGTATCTTGCACTATCATCACTTCATCTAAATTGATACCATTGTCGGTCAGTTAAATTTGAATAACAATATGACTATCCCTACTTAGATTGACCGAAAATGGAACTATATAACACTAAAAAATGTTAATTAGTCATTAGAGATACTTCCACTACACTTTATTTCTTTTGTTTTTACAAACATATATATTGTGATGTAAACTCGTAGCTGAGATTCTACTTTGGACTTATGGGTACCATCTCAGAGCATATATCAGGGAAGACTGGATTACTATCGGAATGAAAACTAATTAAATTACCTATTTCCTAAGAGTTTATGCAAGGATACGATGCGGTCTCCTTCCTGTTTGGAGATGGGCTCCCTCCTGAGGTCTGGCTGCAGATAGTTCATCCATCTCAGTCTGCAGCTTTTCCCGCTCCTCTTCAGCCCTGCGACCATACAATATAATGCATATGCTTAGTTTCCCATCTAACAACAGAATGCAATAATGCATCCTGCTGCTAAAACAAGTATGCAAATACACAAGTATATGTATATATATGTACTGCCTGCCAGTTGGGCGACGGAGGACCAGGTTCCAACAACGCCATAGTTTGTGATGTGGCTGTAAATTAAAGCCTCTCGTCTTCGTCAGGAGACCACCACAGCCCCACTGGGTTCGCAGCAGTCTTCCTTCTCCTTGTTACTGACCATGGTTAATGGTTCACTTAGATTTGTTCTCTCGATCCTTGCCGTGTTGTTCTACGCGGTGTGATGCTTAATTATATATATACCTAGCTTAACTGGGGAGCTCCATCGTCTGAACTTTGACTCACAAATCACGGGCCTACAGTAGCTAGCCGTGCTACATGATAACTTAAAATTAATAGTTGTGTGGTCCCTTATGAGTCCTAGTTTACCAAAACATAAGTAGTAATAATAATAATAAGTAGTTACATCGCTGGGAGGATTGGCGCCCTCCCAGCGACTCTGCTACTGTAGCCCTTTTTTTTAGTTTTTTTGTTTCACTATTTTTTTCTTTTTTTTGAGCACTATTTTTTTCTAAAAAATTAATAGAAACAATAAGTACATCTATGTCACTAAATCTTTTGGCACAAGAGCACTATTTCGATTTTGTCTCAAAAAAGTAAATCTATGTCACTAAAAGAAAGCGTGTCCACCTAGAGTCGATGCATCCTCATTTGCCACGTCATTCCAAACTTTTAACGTTACGCTTTGCATACGAGCGTCACACGTGCTGGTATCTCGGCATTGTCTTCAAAAGAAATAGGTACATCCATGTCACTGACAACCTCACTTGCCACGTCATTCTAGACTTTCAACGTTGCTCTTTCATATGAGCATCACGTATGCTGGTATCTCGGCATTGTCTTCAGAAGAAATAGGTACATCCATGTCATCAAAACAAAGCGAGCCCACTGAGAGTTGGTGCGTCCTAGCTTGCCACGTTGTTCTAGGCTTCTAGTGTTGCGCTGTTACGCAATTGCTCGGTCACCATGTATTAATATTTTGTATTGTTGGCACATAAAAATGTGTTGCCCCTTGCACATTGGAAAGCCATCATTGCCTCCCCACGGAGTTGAGAACATGACACAAGCATTGCGCTACTCACTCAATTTCTCCCTCATGTGTCAACTCGTCTTCTCTATCCTCCGTTGAGCCCCTGCTCGGATCAGAGGTGGTGTCACTGCAGTGGAAGAAGGCATGCACCACCCTTCTCGTGCTCATCAACTTCACGTGTGAAGCCCACTGCCACTATTTTTGGGAGGACGCGTTCGCTAGACCTTAGTTCTTACTCTCAGGTTGTCCTCTCCATTCTCTTTGTTGCTGCCGGCTAGCCACCAATGTCACAATGCGTCGTTCCGGTCCTCTATTTTCAGAAACTCTAGCGCGGCAATAGAAGAAGGCCTTGATAGGTGCGCATTTTGCGTCACACGGCCACACTCTCTATGGTCGAGAACATCTGCGTTGCCGCCATCTGAACTTGCCAAGGGGTCATGCCCGAATGAACCATCACCATCCAGGTCTGCTATTTTGTGCCTACCTTGTGGGCATATTACCTACTACATTCAGTAGCCTAAGATTCTTTCATGTATGTTGTAGCTGATCACCAAGACTAAATAATATAGAGAATCTAGAATCACCCTTATAATGACAAGTGATTATATATGTGTACATATCTATAACAGGCGCGGCGTTAGCGCGCAATCCTACCTAGTACGAGTACATATATTCCTACATACTAGGCCATATACATGAACAAGCTGAATGCAACAGGAACCACGGAGAGGAATCCCTCGTTTATATACCTAATAATAACCTCTAAAGTTTGAATTGCTGGAAATTAGCCTTATGGAGAGGCCCATTATTTCAGAAATTTCAAAGCAAAAGTGTATGACATATAGATAGTCCAATAATGCTAGTTTGAGATGGTGCAAGCCAACTTAAATAGAAGAGCTCTTTTAGGTCATTGAATGAGAGACTGACGGAGAGAATGAGGCTTGTTCTACACGGCACACGCGCACGCGCGTATTCGCGTTCCTTTTCACGTGATGGACCACGTGACTTGCGACGCAGCGAACATCCAAGTCAGTGTAAACCTTTTTCCATTTACGTGTAATTATTGATAACGATCATTAGAGATAATTAGAACGCAGTGAATGCCTTAATCCTGAGTTAATTGGGCGGTTACTTCTGCCAATTAGTGGGCGTTATTCTAGGCGATTCAGTCAACAAAGAGTTGTTGCCGTATCCTCTATAAGAGGTCCTGGAGACGTCCAGGGAACACACTGATCAAACGTCGGAATAACCCACAAACTCTCTTCTCTCTTTTTTCATCTGATGATTTATGCTGTGAGACTGAGCTGAACTCGCCGACCCTTCTCCTTGGCGTGCACCGAGGAGTAGGGTGAGCGGTATCTCCGAGCCCTTGCCATCGTGAAGCCTGCACGAGGGGCGACAATAAGGTTTCTGGGCAATGCAACTGCGCGACCGCTTAATCGTCTACGTTCTGCGCTGTCTCGACACGATCTTCACTGCATCGAGTCTCCACGAGGACAGAGCGCTAATCTATAAGTCTGATAGATTTACATACCGTTTACATTACATGAGCATGTTTCGGTTTCTTTGTCTGTTTGCGGTTAGATCTGTTTTACATAGCAGTAGCAATATATTATCAAATATGCCTCAAATTAAAATCTGGTAGTTTTAAACGCATATCTCCAACATATATGAATTGCATGTTTGTTGTGTATGTATCTAAAATGTAGCTTCAGCACTTAGCATATGATTATTACTGGTAGATACACTTAGATTCAACACTTAGCCTAGAATAATTGTTGGTCTTGGCTGGAGTTAGGCAGTTAGTTGAGGTTGGCTTGTTCCAACTTCCAACTTGGCTCCCTGATAATGCATGCTTGATCTTCCTGTAGAAGGGCATATATTCAAATTTCAAAGGTATTTATTAAACACCTATTATTTTTATAATTAGCACTATGTGATGATTTAAACAGTCAAAACAGGGGTTTAGGTAGTTATTGCTTTTAAAACCTTTTGAAATTTTGAAAACATACTCGATATTCATCAGATCCTTGGCCTGCTGGTTAGTTTGGCGTTTTCTGGCTTTGAACAACAGTTGTCCATTGTCGTTTTCCATGCCACATGCAAGCTAAGTTGTTACACATCGTCATTGGCACCGTAATTACTGATCCTCGCTTTGCATGGACCTCTCTGGTGAAGCAGTTCTTTCAAGAAGGGCCTCCGCCACACCACCGGGACGCATTGTCGGATATGTTCCCGATGTTGAAGAACAAGAGTAAGACCTCTCCTTTCGTGGGATTGAGTGTGTTGGCTGAGGGTTCCGTGTAGAGCTAGTTGTCTAGGTTGTCTTGGATGTGGGCAGTTCATGTTAGAGTATTTCATTCGGGTTGTGTTCGGCCCGTCGGCTTGTGTCCATATGGAGTCCATTCCATTTAGGTTGTAACCGAATATTGTACCAAATTCTTTTTCGTCTTAATACAATGATACGCTGCGCGCGTTCGAGAAAAAAATAAAGAACATGATGCATGTATACATATACATGTAGTATACGCAGTAGGAGTAATATATATAAATGAATAGGACAAGGTTGTGGCGGCACATCAGTCCAAGGGTAGCTACATATATAGAGTAGAAATGAAAATGGCACTAGTTTATTACTCCCTCCTTTCCAAAATATAAGTCATTCCAATTTTCTTGGAGAGTCAAACTATTTTATCTTTGATCAAAATTATAAAAGATGACTTCAAAGATTTATAATACCGAATAGCTATAATATAAAAATATATCTAATGAAGAATCTAATGGTACTTACTCGATATCATAAATCTTAATACTTTATTGTATAATTTGGGTCAAAGTTGAGAAAGTTTGACACTCCAAGAAAGTTGGAATGACTTATATTTTGGAACGGAGGGAATAGTTAGTTCCAGGAACAAATACATTGGAATGACCTATGTGTAAATTGTTAATTTAAGGGGACATAGTATATTGCTGCCTCTTGTACAGAGTACAGCGTGCTAGTAGTTTATAGAGAGCATTGGTGATATAATACATATTCTTGAACCTAGAGAGCACCCATATATCCTCTAAAATATTTACATTATTGAAACATATATAAATTATGCTAGCTAGATATATATAGAAACCAGTAGTACTGCCTCTGTCCATAAATATATGACATTTACATAGGATAATCTAGTTAGTTCAAAAATAAGATAATTTATTGTTCTAAATTGTCACATATATATTTTTGAATGGAGGGAGTATTTTTTTTACTCTGCCAAAAATGGGACTGAATTGAGAAGCATATATCATGGTCATCAGAATATCACATGCATGCAAGCAGCAAGATCATCATATAGATCGAGGTAGCCTAGTACGTAGTTGGTAGTTAAAAGGTCCCATCGGTGAACAATAACATTTCCTAATCCAGTGTGATCAGTTTAAGCTAAATAAAGAGGAAAGTTGTAAATTAATTACGAACGCATAATTGCTCATGTAATACGATTTGTGCTTGCAGTAGTACTATATCTCGAGTTGTTGGCCAGAACGTGGTTATCCACATGATCTCCCCTCTAAAAAGCATATACAAGGACAACAGAAACCCCAGCTCCTATTGTTTTGCAATGATGCATATGCCCTCGCTCGCTCGATGGTTATGACACTACTGTCAGGGAGGAGAGTGGTCCAAGTTCATGCATGCATGCACCTCTTTAATTTGCATGATATTGCAAGAAAGTCATTCACTGTTGTCCACTAACCACAGCCCGAATTGTAAATTGCTACTAGGGCCCAAATTGATAAACAGATCAGCAGGTTAAGCTGGTGGCGGTGATGTCTATGCATGGCCTCCCTCTTTAATTTGGTCATCATATCGCGGGAAAGATGAGCCCCAGAAGCTGTCAAATCCCAGAAGATAACTTCAGCGTTTTGGCAAGATTTAATCACTGCCCTACAAATAATGCCATACATGCTCAGCAGATGAGTTGCATTGAACTGTTTACATATGAGAGAAAATTAAACGTCCCTCGTCGATGTTGTCCGAATTAATGAAGGTACAGTACATGTATGCAATCGACGACCGGATGATACACGTGCATAATATACGGCAGGCAGGGAAAGTTGAAAGTCTCACCTCCTGGCTCGTGCTCATTCTCGATGGAAATACCACGTGGTCATGCACACGCCCATGTGTTCACACAGACATGGATACCTCACTGCTTCTTTTGTCCATTTTTCCTGAATCGCACGCGTGCCAATTAAGCTGCTTATTATTGGAACAAAGCGCATTCGATTGTATTGTAGCGTACTGTATATAAAACCAGGTGCATGCTGACGGCCAAAGTACACTCCATATCGACCGCACCCCTAGATCTAGCTAGCTTGCTCTCTCAGCTCAGACGACGCCGTTAGTCGCTCATCACATTGACCCAACGAAAAGCGCGTACCTGCACCACTCGTAGTCACTTGAGCTGCCTGAGACAAGTAAATTAGGCATCAATCACCAATAATTGAGTCGTATACTGAAAGAATGGATCGCAAGAGCAGAGACGGTGATGGCTCAGAGACGGTGATGGACGCCATGAGGAGGCAGCAGGAGCTTCTGATGCAGCTCCGAGTCCTCGTTCTGCCCCTGCTCCATGGCGTCCATGATACCTCGGCTGACATCGCGGTCCAGCTCTTCGACGACGTCATCGGCTGCAACATCACCGTGGCATCTAAGCTTGAGGGGTGCCTTCTCATGAGTACCGGCAGACCCGTGGTAGAGCTCGCCGACGATAAGTCGTTGGTAAGGAAGAGCACCACTGCTGCTGCTTCTTGCTGTGACAGGACAGAACAGCAACAAGAGAAGCCGAATAGCGCTGCTCAAAAGAGGAGGTGCGTAGTAATTAGATGCTGCTGATTCATCAACCCCTTTTCCTCAGCTGATCTGATTATTTTTGCATAAATATATAAATACAGGAGGAACGATAAGCGATCCAGGTCCCTTGTCACACATGTTCCACACTATGATGGCTATCAATGGAGAAAATATGGGCAGAAGAACATCAATGGGAGGCAACATCCTAGGTAAATAGCCACTCATATATCTCCTATATATGCACGTAATGTTCTTAATCAGTAAATGAACGAAGCTACCTAGTTCCATGGAATTGGAAAAAAAATATATATATATAATAATTGTCATTTTGCAAAATCTGGATATATACATATGGTCTCAAACAAACCGGTTGATGAACACACACATACATACCAATTAATAGTTATATATCCCATGAACTTGTGACCGGAGCAGGAACTACTACAGATGTGCCTACTACAGAGAGAGGAACTGCTTAGCAACCAAGACAACTGAGCAACAAGAACCAACAAATGACGGTACCAGTACCATTATGGCTGGCGACGAAACTGCAAAGTACACTGTCGTGTACTACGGTGATCATACTTGCAAGGACCATAGCATCAGCATGGGCCAGCCGCCCCAGGTTGCCACAAGT